>VMDO01031725.1:0-19758 GCA_007922755.1 Pedetes capensis
GTACATACAGGGAAACTTATACCCTTGAATGCATGTATTAGAAAAGAAGAAACACCTAAAATTAATAATCTGATTATTCACCTTAGAAAACTAGAAAAACAAGAGCAAATTAAATCCAAAGTGAGCAGAAGAAAATAAATAAATAAATAATAAAACATTAGGATAGAAATCAATGAAATTGAAAACAAACCAACTGAGATTATCAAAGAAATCAAAAGCTGGTTCTTTGACAAGATCAACAAAACTGACAAGCCTCTAGCAAGACCAGGAAAAAAAGAAATTACTAATTATAAATTGCTAATATCAAAAATGAAAGAAGGAACATTACCACAGATTCTAGGGATACCATAAAAAATAATAAAGGAATGTTATGAGTGACTCTTTGCCCACTAATTTGATAACCTAGGGGAAATGTACCAATTCCATGTAAGACACAATCTACTAAGACACACATGAAATGGCAGACAATAGTTATATCTATTAAAGAAATTTAATTAATAATTACTAACCTTCCAAATTATACAGCACCAAGACCAGATGGGTTCACTGGTGAATTCTACCAAACACTTAAGGAAGAAAACAAGATGTTGCCAGGACATGAACAGATAAATTTTTTTGGTATTTTGTTTATTTAGAAGGCCTGTCAAGCTCCCTTAGGCATTTGAATTTGTGACTCCTGGTTTAAATCCTGCCTGTGCTTCACACTATATCTCAAGTTACACTTCCTCCAGGATTCTTCCTCTGACCAATCAACACTAAAACCATATTTTTCTTCCTACTAACTCTAAGTCATTGACTGTACCCTATAAGTAGCATTTATTAAAATAGTCTTATGGTGTTTTATGTAGAACCCAGCTCTTTTTTTTCTGTTTTTTTTTTGTTTGTTTGTTTGTTTTCTGGCTGCTGTTGCTGGAATAAATAATGTACTTCCCCCTCTTAGTCCCCATTCATACAGCTGGGAGCTTTCGTTTTGTCATTGGATAGGAAAGAGAAGAATTTGCCAAGGAAGGAGATAACAGGAGAGAAAAGAACTTTGAAGGTGATAGAATATTTTCTCTAATCCCAACTCCAACTACTGGCTCTGGATTCACTATAGGGAGAGGGACTTAGAAGCAGGTGCTAAAGGAATTATTCAAGAAGGATTCTGTGAGACCATGAATACATTAGCTCTTGCAAGGTCTCAGGTGACAAAATATGACACATTACTGACAGAAGAAGCTCTCTCCCTACCACTGCTTGGAATTTGCCGCCTAGCCCTCAACCTCACCTCCACAATACACACCCATCCACACACGAGCTCAGGTTGGTAGCATAAAAGGCAACACCTTTGGCATGGCCAGTGATGATTTCCTTGATGGGTCACTGAGGCAATGAAGCAGCTCTAAATGGCTTTGCATACCATGATTTTAGACAGTGGATTTCACTATAAGAGGGACGGATGAGGGCAGATATGTGCTGGCAAACTTATTTATGAGCATGGACATGGACATGAATTTTTTGGAATACCTTGGGGAACACTTTGGATGAGAGACTGAAGCACTTCTAGGACTTGGCAGGAAGCTATTGAGCCAGTGATGTTTGATCTAAAGGTTGTATGTGGATGAGCATGTGTATATGTTAGGGCAACCTCCTTGTGGAAGGGACTTCTCTCATAGAGTAAGACAATTCCCCTGTTCTGTAGCTCAGTACAGATTTGGACACAGAGAACGCCAAATAACTCTACTTCTTCAGGGTTTCACTGTTGTGTTCTTTCTAGGGTGAAAGAAGGTTTTTGTTTTTCTCCTACCTGACCCATCAGAATATTGTTTTCCTAATGCAGAGTTAATTGCTGGCACTGGAGAACAATTTGTTTTATCTGTCATGTTGTTGTTGTTAGGTGCCGTCGAGTCGGTATCCGACTCATAGCAACCCTGTGTACAACAGGTGAAACACTGTCAGTGCTTCTCTGCTGTTCATAGGGTTTTCAATGGCAGATTGATTTTTGGGGGGTGGTTGCCAGGTCCTTCTCCCAAGCCTATAGTATCTGGTGTTCTCTGGAGGTCTCCCATCCAAGTACTAACCAGGCCTGACCCTGCTTAGCTTCCGAGATCTGACGGGATCAGATGCCACAGACCTACAGCTGCAGGCAAATCTGTCATGTTAGGTAGTTGTAAAGCAGTTAGATAAGCACGACAATTTTATTTCAAGAAGTGGTTGTTGTTAGATGTCGTGAAATTTGGTCTGAATCATAGTATGAAACACTTCTCAACACCGTGTTGCGCTCCATGCTATGTCAGTGCTTCTCTTCCATTCATAGGGTTTTCAATGGCTAATTGTTTCAGGGGGAAACGGGCCTGGCAATCCACTCCCACAGCATTTCCGAAACAGTCAGCCATTGAAAACCCTATGAGGGTCGCTATGAGTCAGATACCGACTCGATGGCACCTAACAACAACAACAACAATTGTTTCAGGAGTGAGCTGCCAGGTCCTTCTCCCATTTTTGCAGTGCTGGGGATCGAACTCAGGGCCTCAGAACGTGCAGAGCAGGCACTCTACCAACTGAGCTAAACCCTAGCCCCATTTCAAGAGGTAGTGAGATAATAAATATCTTGTCCTCTCTTTAGAGCATTTCACCATGATTTAAGCACTTTCTTGAAGGCCTGCAAGTATAGGAGCAAAGACAATTTCAGCTAAGCTGAAAACAATGTCTTTCCTGAAAGGAGGAAAGGTAAGGCTCTGATAGGTTAGCACTGCTCGTGCCCAGCACCATAGCTAACCATGGTCTCATTTGTCTTTGAAGAAAAAAATCCAGGGTTTGTACCTCCTTTTTCTTCTTCCTTTTCTTCCTCTTCCTTTTCTTCCTCTTCCTTCTCTTCTTCTATTTTTTGCAGTACTGGAGGGTGAGCCCAGGGCCTTAAACATGCTAGGCAAGTGCTTCTACCACTGAGCTACACTGCTAGCCCCTTTTTTATTTTTCATTTTGAGACAGTGTCTAAAGTATGTAGACTGCCTCTGACGTCAAACTCACCATCTTCCTGCCTAAAGCCTCTCAAGACGCTGGGATTGCAGGTGTACACCTGTACCTTCTTTTTCCAATTTTCATGTGGCCATTTATTCCTCACTATAGAAGAAATTATTGAGACTCTCAAGAACACAACCAATTAGACTAAACTTTAAAGAAATTATGACTTGAGGATTTATAGTTAAGATGGCTGAATGAAACCAGCTCCAATCTGTCTGGCAACAACAAAATTAGCAGAAATTGAGATGCTGTGGACTCTGTTCTGAACAGAGAAGTCAAGGAGAGCTGTGGAAACTACAGGTAAGTGAGTTGTTCATCCACGGCTACCAAAAACCAAAGACATCACCCAGCCTGAAGAGATGAGTGGAACCAGCAATAGCTGCATGTCACAACAGAGGAAGAATTCCCCAACCCAGGAGAGAGAGTGCAATAGGAACAGGCACAGGAGCCAAAGGTGAATTGGCAGACCATGTCCACTGACCAGAATGCATACAGAGGAATTGGAACTCTGTACACTGGCCAGGCGCATTGCACTATAAAGGACCAAGGGCCAGTTCTCGGGAGCAATCCACAGAGAGCAGAAGTTTCCAAACTGCTAATGATGAGTGAGCCCTGCTGAGCTGGAATGCAGCTCCAGCACTCCTTCCGTGTGTCTGGCCCTGTGCCTGTGACTGAGACAGGGAACACACTGGCATGGTCTGTCTGCTGAGGGCAGACCAAAGTGGTGGATTTTGCAGCAGCTGTGCTTAAATGGCACCAGCTGCTTGGATACAGGTAACACGTGAGCCCTCTACTATGGGCGCCAGCAGCTGGGAAGTGGGTAATACACAAGCTCTGTGCCGCTGAGGGAGGAACAGGCAGAAAGACTGATTAGCCTGTCATATGCAACCATGAGACTAGCCCCAAGAAAGCAGACAAGGGAGTGTTTATACCAAGCGAAGGGAAGGCCTCCACGCACTTTGTGGGACTGATCTTAGCAAAGGCTTCGTCAGCTACTAGGAATTCCATCAGAAGGCAGCTGGCGGGTAGTCAAGAGGTCCTGTGCAGGCCTCAGCAGAAAGACTCCTAAATGCCTTGAAGAGAAGGCTGCATATATGGCTGTGTGTGGGGTTTTTTTAATAGTGCTCGTTTGTTTGCTTTGTGTTTTTATTTGTTATAATTTGTTCTGTTTTTTTTCTTTTATCTTTGTCATTGTTGTTTTCCTCCTCTCCCTCTCTTCAAAATTTATCCCTTTCAACAATTTTCACTTATCTAATTCCAAATGGGGTTGGGATTTAGCTCAGTGGGTAGAGCGCTGAGCTGCAGTCTCTAAGGTCCGGAGTTCAATTCCCAGCACCACAAAACTGGGAGAAGGACCTGGCAATCCACTCCCAAGGCAATCCCGAAACGGTCAGCCATTGAAAACCCTATGAGGGTCACTATGAGTCGGATACCGACTTGACAGCACCTAACAACAACAACAACAATTCCAAATGGGAGAAGGACCCGGCAACCCACTCCCAAAAAACAAGCTGCCATTGAAAATCCTATGAATAGCAGAGAAGCCGTAACAATACTGTTTCACCTGTTGTACATAGGGTTGCTATGAGTTGGATACCGACTCAACAGCACCTGACAACAAAAACAATTCCAAACCACTTTCTCCCTTTAGTTCATCCTTAGTTACTTCATAAAAATACTTTCAATACTTTCCAAATGTATTGGTTAAATAAAAGTGGGAAGGAAAAGAGAGAAAAGTGAACCTACAAGCTTATAATGGTATTACTTCTTATAATCTATGTTGTTGTTGTTGTTAGGTGCCGTCAAGTCAGAATCCAACTCATAGCAACCCTGCGTACAACAGGCGAAACAAGATTGTCAGTGCTTCTCCACCATTCATAGGGTTATCAATGGCGGATTGATTTTTTGGGAGTGGGTTGCTGGGTCCTTCTCCCAAGCCTACAGCACCTGGTGTTCCCAGGTGGTCTCCCATCCAAGTACTAACCAGGCCCAACCCTGCTTAGCTTCTGAGATCTGACGGGATTGGATGCTACAGGGCTATGGCTGCAGGCCTTATAATCTATATATAACCTTAAATACATTTTTATACAGTATATAAGCAGATTTATTTTTCCAACTCTCTTCTTTCTCACTATCTAACACTCTCCTACCTTTCCCTTCTTCTTATTTCTAATTGAGCTCTCTCTCATACTCCCACACTTCTTGTCTTGACTTCCATTCCTCTACGATCAATATCTCCTTCTACAATGAATACATATTCCCTAAACCTACTCATTACTATCCTTACCAACTCCTTTCTGTAGGCAATGCTCATAAGCAACACCTGGCTCCAAATTAATGACTTCAGTCAAAATTATTACTATAGCATCAGATTGTTTTGTACACTCTGAGTAAAACTAGAGACCAAGATCTCAAAAGAAGGCTCTTAATCAAGAATACCCTCAAAGAAATAAGGAAGAAATAACCATACTAAGTAATGCCCAAAACTTAACCCAGAACCATAAGAAATATATAAAAGCAAGAAAAAGAGAGTCCCCCTAATGATCATAATGCTTCAATAACTGGAATCAAAGATACAAAAATGTTTAAAATGCAAGACAATTTAAAACTCTACTTATAAAAATGATAAATTACCTCAAAGAAAACACAACCAAGCAGATGAATGCACTTGAGGTACTTGACAAAAAAAGTATCTAACTTAAAAGAACAATTCAGCAAAGAAATGGAGATCTTAAAAAAGAATCAGAAAAATGCTGGAATTGAAAACCAAGTTGATCAAATAAAAGTGACAGTTGAAAGCAATACAGATAGGATGAGGATAGAACATCAGGAAATGAAGACAAGGTTGAAGAGCTTATCTCCTCAGATACTAAAAAGAAGAAAATTGAAAGAATATGAGCAAAATTTTCAAGAGCTATTTGACAAGATGAAGCAACATAACCTAAAAACACAGGGTATAAGAAGGAGCTGAAACTGAAACTAGAGACATAAAAAGCCCATTCAATGAAATAATACCTAAAAATTTTCCAACCAAGGGAAAGAAATATACACCCAAACCACAGGGACATCCAGAACCCCAAATAGATTAAACCAGAACAGATCCTTTCTGTGTCACATTATAGAGGGAGTGCTAAAACTACAAACCAAAGAAACAACTTTAAAGGCTGAAAGAGAAAACTTTCAGCTCATCTACAAAGGCAAACCCCTCAGAAACAGAAAACCTCTCAATAGTAGCCTAAAAGCAAGGAAAGCATGGACTGATGTATTTCAAGTCCTGAAGCAAATAGCTGACAACCAAGAGCACTATATCCAGGAAATTACCCTTGATAATACATGGAGAAATACAGACTTTCCAAGATAAACATAAGCTTAAGCAATTCGTGATTATCAAATCAGCTTTGTAAAGAATGCTCAAGGAAATTCTACATACAGAAGAAAGGCAAAGCCAACTGCAAAACCACAGGAATTAATAAACCCCAAAGGGACACCTGAACAAATCAAAGCTAAGAAAGATGTAAGGATATCCAACTTAATAAACTAGCAAAACCCTATATGAACAGAGGAAAAAGTAAAGTACAAGGAATACCCAAACCCAATAGAGAAACAATCAACAAAATCATGAAAAACACCAAACTCCTCACAATAATTACCCTAAATGTAAATGGTTTTAACTCATCATTTAAAAGACACAGATTGGCCAATTGGATCAAAAAAGAAAAACCTATATGTGGTATTCAAGAGACTCATCTGCACGGAAAAACATAGATTGAAAATAAAAGGTTGTAAAATGATATACCAGTCATGTGGAAGCCAAAATAAAGCATGGGTAGCTATACTAATTTCAGACAAACTTGGCATCAATCCCAAATTAGTCATAAGGGACAAAAAAGGCCACTACATCTTAATAAAGGGAATAATCAGCCAAGAGGACATAATAGTTAATGTTTGTGTGCCAAACACTGGTGCACCTAACATCATAAAACAAACATTATTGGTCATAAAGGAACACATAGGTGTAGACACAATAATTATAAGAGACCTCAGTACCCCACTCTCTTCAAGAGATAGATCATCAAAGCAAAAAACAAACTATGGCCTTAACACCACAGACTTAACAGATGTGTATAGAATATTCCATCCAACAGGTACAGAATACTTATTCTTTTCAGCACCACATGGAACTTTTTCTGAAATAGACTACATCCTAGCTCACAAAATTAGCCTCAATAAATACAAAAAAAATTGAAAGTCTTCCTTGTACCTTATCAGATCATAATGGAATAAAATTAGAAATAATTAACAAGGAAAACTATAAGAATGCTACAAATACATGGAGATTAAATAACACTCTCTTGAACAATCAATGGATCATTGAAGAAATCAGAAAGGAAATTAAAAACTTCCTACAATCAATTGATAAAGAAAACACAAACTAACAAAACTTTCAGGATATAGCAAAGGCTGTTCTATGGGGGAAATTCATACCTGTGAGTGCCTGCATCCCAAGTTAGAGAAGGCTCAAACAAGTAACTTAATGATACACCTTAAGGCATTAGAAAAACAATAAATAGCCTGCCCAAAAACTAGAAGAAATTAGTGAAATAGATACTAAAAGAAAAATTCAGAGAATTAATGAAAGCAAGAGTTGGTTCTTTGAAAATATAAACAAAATTGACAAACCCTTGGCCAAACTAACCAAACAAAAAGTAGTTAAAACAATAGATACTAAAAATAGAACTAGAAATAGAGAAGATCATCAGAGACTACTTTGAGAACTTGTATGCCCCTCCAAAAAACAAAAATACAGAATAAATGGATAAAATCCTTTATACCTATGACCTACCAAAATTAAATAAAAAAGATATAAGTAACTTAAATAGGCCTACAAAAAAAATGAAATTAAGGCAGTAATAAAGAACTTTCCAAAAAATAAAAGCCCAGGACCGGATGAGTTCACAGCTGAATTCTATCAACCTTTACAGAGGAATTAATACCTATACTCCTCAAGCTATTCAATAAAATAGAAAGGGAAGGAGTACTTTCAAAATCATTCTACAAAGTCAGTATCATCCTGATACCAAAACCAGATAAGGACACAACAGAAAACTGTACACCAATTTCTTTATTGAACATTGATGCAAAAATCCTTAATAAAATTCTTGCAAACGGGATACAGCAACACATAAAAAAGATTATACAACATGACCAGGTAGATTTCATTCCTCAGATGCAAGGCTGGTTCAACATACACAAGTCAATTACCATAATTCAACACATCAACAGACTCCAGGACAGAAATCACTTGATCATCTCAATAGACGCAGAAAAGGCTTTTGACGAAGTTCAGCATCTCTTTATGATAAAAGTCCTGAAGAAAATGAGAATAGAAGGAACATACCTCAACATTATAAATATCATATATGACAAACATACAGTCAATATTATATTAAATGGGGAAAAATTAAAAGCATTCCAAGATCAAGAATACGACAAGGATGTCCACTTGCTCTTCTTATTCAATATGGTGACTGAAGTCCTAGCCAGAGCAATCAGGCAAGAGAAAGAAATAAAAGGGATACAAACAGGAAATGAGAAAGTTAAATTATCCCTGTTTGCAGATGATATGATCCTATACTTAAAGGACCCTAAAAACTCCACTAGAAAACTCTTACAGCTAATTCATTCCTTCAGCAAAGTCGCAGGATACAAAATTAACACTCAAATATCAGTATCATTTCTATATACCAATAATGAACAGGCAATAAAAATGGTACTTCCATTTAGAATAGCCCACAAAAAATTAAATATCTAGGAATTAATCTAATCCAAGACTCTAAAAACTTTTATAATGCAAGCTTCAAAACATGAAAGAAATAAATTGAAGAACACAGTAGACAATGTAAATACCTTCCTTATTCATGGATCAGAAGAACCAATATTATTAAAATGGCCATACTACCAAAAGTAATCTACATATTCAATGCAATCCCCAACAAAATTCCAATGACATGTTTCACAGAAATAGAACAAAATCCTAAAATTCGTATAGAAGCACAAGAGACCTCATATAGCCAAAACAATCCTAAGTAGCAAAAACAGTGCAGAAGCCATCACAAGACCTGACTTCAAACTATACTACAGAACCATAATAGCAAAAACAGCTTAGTACTGGCACAAAGACATGAAGATCAGTGGAACAGAACAGAAGAACCAGATACACATTTTACACAGCTACAGCCACCAGACCTTAGACAAAGAAGCCAAAGGCTCACACTGGAGAAAAGACAGCCTTTTTAACAAATGGTGCTGGGAAAACTGGATATCTATATTTAGAAGAATTAAAGTAGACCCATATCTCTTGACCTATATGAATATCAACTCTAAATGGATGAGAGATCTCAACATAAAACTAGTAACTTTGAAACTACTACTGGCAAATGTTGGGAATACACTCCAACAGATAAGTATACACAAGTACTTTCTTACCAAGATTCCAATAGTCCAGGAAATTGCACCAAGAATTGACAAATGGAACCACACAAAATTAAAAACCTTTTGCACAGTAAAGGAAACAATAGAGTGAAAGGACAGCCCACAGAACGGGAGAAAATCTTTGTGTCCTACCCATCACAGAGGACTACTAACTAGGATATCCAAAGAACTCAAGAAATTAAACATCAAAATAACAAATAATCCAATAAATAAATGGGCAATGGAACTGAACAGAAAGTTCTCAAAATAATAAATACTAATGACCAATAAATGTATGAAAAAATGTTCAATATCCCCAGCCATCAGGGAAAATGCAAATCAAAGCTACACTGAGATTTCATCTCACCCCAGTTAGAGTGGCTAACATCAGCAAATCAAACAACAATAAACGCTGGCAAGGATGTGGAGAAAAAGGAACATTTTTACACTGCTGGTGAGACTATAAATTAGTTCAGCAAATATAAAAATCAGTATGGAGGTTCCTCAGAAAACAAAAAAATAGAGCTACCATATGATCTAGCTATTCCACTACTTGGAATATACCCAAAGGAAGATAAGTCATCATACCACAGGGACACATGCTTTCTCATGTTTATTGCAGCACTCTTCACAATTGCAAGGGCACAGAATCAGCCCAGATGTCCATCAATAGATTGTTGGATTAAAAATGTGGTATATATACACAATGGAATATTATTCAGCAGTGAAAAAAGTGAAATTATGTCACTTGCAGCAAAATGGATGGAACTGGTGATCGTCATTTTAAATAAAATAACCCAGACTCAAAAAGAGAAATACTGTATGTTTTCACTCATATGTCGGAGCTAGACCTACCTTAAAGAAACTATATTTATATATACTTATATACTATATATATAAACATATATATATATATATATATATATATATATATATATATATGAGATTGGAAATGGGCTGGGATTTGGTTCAGTTGGTAGAGTGCTGCGCTGCAGTCTCTGAGGTCCAGAGTTCCATTCCCAGCACCGCAAAAGTGGGAGAAGGGCCTGGCAATCCACTCCCAAGGCAATCCTGAAACAGTCAGCCATTGAAAACCCTATGAGGGTCGCTATGAGTTGGATACCAACTCAACGGCACCTAACTAACAAGATTGGAAAATACAAGAGGACCCAACACAAAGAGGGAGGGGACCAGTGGAAGGGAAAATTTGTAGGGAAGGTGTGAGAGGTAGGGGAAACAACATAGCAGTATAAAGAGGGAGAGAACAAGTGTAAAATACAGAATGTAACTCTATGAAAATCCCATAATGAATACCTCTACATTGTGTGCAATTCTTTAAAAATCATAGTATACCTCATAAGCATCTACAATTATTGATACACGCTAATCAAAAAGTTTTTGTATATTGTTTAAAGAGATGAAAATGTTAAAAACCTAGTTTTAATAATTGCACACTGTATATAAGAACTGAGTTATCACTCTGTACCCCATAAATATATACAATTAAAATACTAATAAAAAGCGGTAAAATCCAAAAAAAAGAAATTATGACTTGAGAGTGCAGCTGGAATAATAATAATTAATAATTATATATAATGTGTGGCATAAAAGATAAGCTATCATTTATTGAACACTTCCTCTGTTCTAAGTACTCTTCTAAACTTTCATCTGATCATTACCACAACCCTATGAGTAGTATATTTAATTTTTCCCCATTTCACAATGTGATACAGAGAAGTTAACTTGCATAAAATTACAAAGTGCAAAGCCAGAATTCAACAACAACAAAGTATGGCTCCAGTGCCCAAATTCTTAATTACTTATACAAAATAAAAGCCAATCTGATTTCAGCAGCCCACTCTTTTTACTCATACCACCTGTTCACAGCTCAAGAGGGAAAACACTAAGGAATAGTATATACAAAGAATTTTTAACTATAAAGCATCCAAGTGATCATGTAGTCTGATTGCCAGAACACCATGGTTACCATGTGGCTATGATGAAATGTCCTTTATTTTTACACCTCATCCATCAGCACAGTAATATCCTGTTGGTGGCTATATCTGGCAGTGTTCTTAGTAATAATCAGGAACCAACTCCAGCTGATTTAATCAGAAAAGTATTTTATTAAAATATTGGGTAAGAATTTATTGTTAATTTTGTTAAGTGTAGTGATAGTACCATGGTTCTACATATTGTTAAATCTTTACCTTGAGATAAATACTAAAATATTTATGGGTTAAAATGACATGACTGTCATTCTTGCTCTAAAATACAGCCAAATAATAAGATAAGCAAGAGGTAGGATAGGAATGGCAAAATATGGAATCTAGATAATGAGTAGCCAGTACATTGGTCTCTCTTTGAAAAATGCTTAAAAATATAAAAACATATTGTGTTCAGGAAAATGGAGTAGATGCATTTTTCTCTGTTCCTCTAGTACAGTTAAAATTGTTGGACATAAACATAAGAAGGTAAAGAAAATAAGACAGACTGAAGCATGAGGAATAGCACAGTAATGAGTTCCCTGGGTTTCCTTTTTACCTCATGCATTCTATACTTGGGGGTGAAGAAAGCAACAATTAAAAAAGGGCAGACAAAAAAGTATATTCTGTATATTAACCCCATAGCAGATGCAACTCATCAACAGAAAAAACAAATAACCAGATTTGAAAATGGGCAAAGGACTTGCTCACTATGAGTTGGACACTACTTGTCGGCACCTAACACCAACAACAACCTAAAACAAAAGCAGGCTCTGGGAGAGCTGTTTGTACATCCATGTTCATTACAGTATTACTCACAGTAGCCAAGCAGTGGAAGCAACCCAAATATCTATCAATGCATGAATGGATAAATAAAATATGGCATAGATATAAGTGGAATGTTATTCTACCTTTAAAAAAGAAGGAAATCCTGTCACATGATATAACATGAATATACCTCAAGGGGCCTGCAGCGGTAGCCCTGTGGCATCCGATCCCGTCAGATCTCGGAAGCTAAGCAGGGTCGGGCCTGGTTAGTACTTGGATGGGAGACCACCTGGGAACACCAGATGCTGGAGGTTTGGGAGAAGGACCTGGCAACCCCCTCCCAAAAATCAACCTGCCATTGAAAACCCTATGAACAGCAGAGAGGCACTGACAATAGTGTTTCCCCTGTTGTACAGAGGGTCGCTATGAGTCGGATACTGACTCGACGGCACCTAACAAACAAAACAAAAATAGCTCAAGGACGTTTTGTTAAGTGAAATAAGCCAGACACAAAAGTACAAATACTATATGATTCTACTTGTCTAAACTGTCTAGGGCCTAGGAGTGTAGCTCAGTGGTAGAATACTTGCCTAGCATGTGTGAAGCCCTGGATTCAATATCTAGCATTGAAAGAAATAAAAATAAAGTATCTATAATAGTCAAGATAATAGAAACATAAAGTAGAAAGGTGATTGCCCAGCAGGATGTGGTGGTACATGCCTGTAATCCCAGCATTCTGGAGGTTGAGGCAGGAGGATTGTGAGTTTAATACCAGCATGGGCTACATAATAAGTCCTTGTCATAAAAAGAAAAAGAGAGATAAAGAAGAAAAAAAGGAAAAGTGATTTCCAAGGGTTGGAGTGAAGGAGATTTAATATTCTATGGGAACAGAGTTTCTGTTTTGCACGATAAAAAGCTCTAAAGATCCATTGTACAACAATGTAAATACACCAATTGCCATGGCAAACGCTTATAATCCCAGCAAGTTAGAAGGCAGAGCCAAGAGGATCATAAGTTTGAGGGCATAGGCAGCCTGTGTAATTTAGCAAGACCCTGCCTCCAAAACAAAATAAAAAATGGGCTGGAGGTACAGCCCAGTAGTAGAGCACCTCCAAAGTATGTGCAAGGCCCTGGATTCAATCCTCAAGAACTGCAAAAACAAAATGTGAATATGCATAGGATTACTGAACAGTACACTTTAAAATGATTAAGATGGAAAATTTAATGTTATATGATTGGAAGCACAATTTTAAAATGCATAAAGTACCCTCACCAAAAAAAGAACCCCAGAAAGAATTAGGCAAAGGATTTGAACTGACACTTCCCCATGAAAGTTAAATAAGTAGCAAATAAACTTGGGGCTGGGGACATAGCTCAGTGGTAGAGCACTTGCTGAACATGAAAGAGGCCCTGGGTTTAAGTCCCAGTATACAGAAAAAAGATGCTAAGAAAACACATATGTAAACCATGAAAAGAAACAAATACAAACATATGTGCAAACGATTCTTAAAAAGAAACTGTCTATTCCAAATATTGGTGAAGACGTGGAGAAACTGGAACTCTCATAGTCTATTGGTGTGAATGAAAAGGAGTACACCGTGCAGAGAAGGGCTAACATAGTAGGTCTATCCTTAGGCCTGCTTGTAAGGTTAGCCTATGGTTGGCATCTGGGAACTTGGCTGATAAAAGAGTTTCTTACACTGATTTACAACTTTCTCTGACTGTCAGGCATACCTGTAATCTCAGGAACACAGGAGGATAAGGCAGGAGCATTGTGAGTTCCAGGCACCAGAGGTAGCCTGTGTAACTTCGCAAGACCCTGTCTCAAAGGAAAAAAGAAAAATGAGTAAAGATGTAGTTCAGTGGTAAAGCACTTGCAAAGTATGTGCGAGTCCATGGGTTCAACTCCCAACTACCACAAAAAGAGAAAAGAAAAGAAAAGAAAAGAAAAGAAAAGAAAAGAAAAGAAAAGAAAAGAAAAGAAAAGACCTGTCTAGCCTGGTACAGTGGCTCATGCCTATAATCTCAGCAACATGAAAGACAGAGGCAGGAGGATCGCAAGTTTGAGACCAAAGGCAGTCTCCATAATTTAGTGAGATTCTATCTCAAAAAAGCAAAAAAGTAAAAAAATGGAGTGGGGGTGCAGCTCAGTAGTACAGCACTTGCAAAGCATGCAAGCACAAGGCCCTAGCTTCAACCCTAGTACTGAAAAAGAAAAAAATAAAAACACCTCTCTGATTGATAAAGGTGGTTCACTGTGCCTACACTGTACAAATGATGATAAGGTTTATATTGGGTACTTACTTTTTCTCCAAGAGTGTGGAATTTGGGGACTGTGCTAGTCAGCCAGTGCCTATGTGACCAGCCTCCAATAAAACCCTTGCACACTGAGTCTCCAATGGGCCTATCTGGGAAGAAAGATTGCACATATGTTGTTGCATTTTGTTGCTAGAAGAAAAATGCACTGTGTCATTGCTCATAAGAGAGCATAAGGAAGATCATACAGAAGTTTGTTTAGACTTGGCCTGTGTCTTTTCCCCTTATCATCATGCTATATATCCTTACTACATCACTATAAAATGTAACCAGGAGTGAAGCTATGTCCTGTACATCCTTCAAGTGAATCTCCAAATATGGGGATCTTGGGGACCCATTTTGATAAATAATTGGGCAGTTATTTTTAAGTAAAATATATACTCTACCATATGATTCAATCGTTCTGCTCCTGTACATTTTTCCAAGAAAAATGAAAACATACTTCCAAACATGTTTATGACCCAAACTGTAAACATACATGTCCACCAGCAAGTGAATGGATAATAAAACTATGAAATACTACTCAACAATAAAAGTGAATGATTACAAAGCATCAGTATAAAATTTTTGAGGATCGTGGATATGTTTGTTTATTTACTTATTTGCTTTTGCAATACTAGGAGATTGAACCCAGGGCCTCACGCATGCTAGGCAAGTGTTCTACCATGGATCTGCACCCCCATCACCTTTTTCATTTTTGTTTTGACAAGATCTCGCTAAATTGCACAGGCTTCCTCTGGCCTCAAACTCTTCATTCCGCCTCAGCCTCCCAAGTACTGGGATTATAGGTGCACACCACAGCACCCACCACGTTTACTATCTTTATTGGGGTGATTGTTTCATGTGTGTATAATATTTCAAAACTTATCACATTGTACACTTTAAGTATGTGAAGTTTATTATATCAATTGAACCTCGAGAAGGATATATGACTGGGTGCAGTGGTACACGCCTATAGTTCTAGCTACTTCAGAGGATGAAGCAGGAGGAATATTTGAGTTCAGGAGTTCAAGGCCAGCTTAGGCAACATATGCCTTATTTGTTGTATGTATTTTATGACTATCCTTTTTATCTTCTTAATATTTAATAAATCCATTCAAAAAGTATATAGTTTTTGTCCCATAATTCTTCTTCCTGGAAATAAATGAATACACATAAATATACAAGATCGTTCATTTGTGAGTATGTTCAATGACATTTACCACTACATTATTAAATAAATGGAAAACTGGAAGTAAATATTCACCAAGTAAACTGTGGAACAGAAATAAGGCACGCATACTCTTAATATATACATTAAGTTCTTTTCTTTTGTTTGGTGGTACTGGGGGCATTGAACCCAAGGCTTCATGCATACTTTGCACACACTTCACCACCAAGCAGCACCCTTAACCCATTTTTTACCTGTTGTTTTGAGACAAGGTCTCGCTAAATTATGCAGGTTGCTTCTGGCCTTGAACTTGAGATCTTCTTGCCTCTATCTCCTGAGTTGCTGGGATTTCGGGCATGCACCACTGCACCCAGGTATAGTAAATTCTTAAACATCAGTAAGAAAAAGACAAATCACCTAATCAAAAATAGGGAAAAACTTGATGGGCAACTCAGAAAAGTCTACATGGTCAATTAATATAAAAAATTCAACTTCACTTCTAAGTAAATAAATACAAATTAAATCAGCATGAAACATTATTTTCCACATGGCAAAGATAAAAGGTTTGGTAGTTCCTGTTATTGATAAAGGAATAAATCATCAGTTACTCTCATATAAAGCTGATTCCATAAAGGAAAAAACTGATAAATGGGACTATGTTAAAATCACAAATTTTGGAGCTGGGCCTGGTGGCTCATGTCTGTAATCCCAGCAATTTGGAAGGCAGAGACAGGAGGATTGCAGGTTCAAGGCTAGAGGTAGCCTGCATAACTTAGTGAAAGCCTATCTCAAGATAAAAAAAAATGGGCTGAGATGAAGCCCAGAGGTAGAACACTTGCAAAGTATGTACAAGGCCCTGGGTTTAACCTTCAAGTACTGCAAAAATAATAATAAAATAAAATAAAATAAAAATAAAATCACAAACTTGAATTTATTCAAAAGGAGCAGGCAAGACTATGAAAAGGCACACACACAATTCATGGACAACCCAATACAAAAATGGGCAAAAGAACTGAAAGTACAGTTCACAACTGATTATATCTAAATGACCAATAAACATACAGAAAATTTCTTGATTTCATTAATCATCAGAGAAATGTAAATTAAAATCAAAAGCAGATACCAATGTACTCCCACCAAAATGGATTTAACTCACAATATCAAGTGATGTCAAGGACCTTGAGCAACTGGAAAACTCATCTTTCATAAGAGTATAAACTGATATAATCAGTTTGAAAAACTGGTAACAGCTACTAAAGTGGAAAATAAAAGCATATTATAAAACAGTTCAATTCTTTGGTATATATCAAACAGAAATGTGTAATTAGGTACAAAAATGTTCACAGCAGCTTTGTTCATAATATCCAAAAGCTAGAAAACAATCTGCATGTCTATAAACAACAGAATGAATGAACTATGATATATTCAAACAAGGGGATGTTCTATAATAATGGGAGAAAAAGAACTATTGTTGTACAATATAAAATGAATTTCAAAAAATATAACCTCAAGCAAAAGAATATAGACAAAAATATACACATTTAAGATTCATCTTATAAAAAGTACAAAACCTGGCAAAACTAACCTGTACTTTTCGAAGTCAGAAAAATGGTTGCCCTTAAGGGAAAGGAGTGTGGAGCCTCAGCGGGCATCTGGGGTGCTAGTAATGTTATTGTGCAATCTAGATACTGGTTATGCAGGTGACTTGACTTTGAAAACATCATTGAGCTATACATATATGATTTGTACATTCCTCTATATGTATGATATACTTCAACAAAAATTATTCCTTTAAAAAAAAGCAAAAGGCAGATGTGGAATAGTGTATCTCTATGGAAACACAACACTAAATGTTATTAGAGGTTATTGCTGGGAATTGAAATTTAGGGAAACTGTCACTTAATTCTTACACTTTGACATGTATATGCCTTTTTGTTTTTGTTTTGTTTTTTGAGACAGGATTCATTCTGGAGCCCCAGCTGGGCTGGAACTTGTTATATAGCCCAGATTGGCCTCAAATTTGTTTTGATCGTTCTGCCTCTGCTCCATAAATGCTGAGATTAAAGGTGTGCACCACCACACCAGTTGTGTGCTTTTTTTTATGTGGCTTTTTTTTTCAATTTTTCTCTGCCTTCCCCATCTCATATCAGCATGACAGTAGCCACTCTACTGTAGCCACTCTACTGTAGGCATCCTACATTAAAAAAATTATGTGTCCAAAAGTCAATAGCTTTTCTTTACACCAATTCCAAACAAGAAGAGAAGGAAATTTCAGGAAAGTTACCATTCATGATAGTCCACCAGAAAATTAAATACCTTGGAATCATTCTAACCAAAGACCCTTCAGATCTATACAAGGAAAATTTAAAAACATTAAAGAAAGAAATAGCAGAGGACACTGAAAAATGGAAAGACCTCCCCTGCTCTTGGATAGGGAGAATTAATATTGTAAACATGGCTATCCTACCAAAAGGAATCTATAGATTTAATGCATACCCATTAAAATTCCACTGACTGACTTTACAGAAATAGAAAAAATGATCCAAAAATTCATATGGAACCACAAAAGATCACGTATAGCCAAAACACTTTTAAGCTGCAATCTAATGCAGGTGGAATCACAATCCCTGACTTCAAACTATACTACAGGGCAGTGGTTGCAAAAATAGCTTGGTACTGGCACAAAAATAGGCCCGAAGACATCTGGAACAGAATAGAAGACCCAGATATACCTCAACACACCTATAGCCACCTTATTTTCAACAAAGGAGCAAAGCAAGTAAACTGGAAAAAGGACAGCCTCTTCAACAAATGGTGCTGGGAAACATGGACATCCACACGCAGAAAAATGAAAGTGGACCCGCATCTCTCAATGTACATGAGAGTTAACTCAAAATGGATAAAAGATCTCAACATAAAACCAGAAACTTTAAAACTTATAGAAGGCAAGATAGGCAATACACTTCATCATATAGGCATAGGAAAGTATTTCCTTAATAGGACTCCAATTGCTCAAGAAATTGCAACAAGAATAGATAAATGGGATCACATGAAATTAAAAAGCTTTTGCATTAAATTAAATTTAATTAAATTAATTAAATTAAAATTTCCTTAATTAAATTAAAATTTCCTTCTCTTCTTGTTTGGAATTGGTGTAAAGAAAAGCTATTGATTTTTGGACACACAATTTTTTTAATGTAGGATGCCTACAGTAGAGTGGCTACAGTAGAGTGGCTACTGTCATGCTGATATGAGATGGGGAAGACAAAAGAAACAATTAACAGAGTCGAGGAAACCCCCACGGAATGGGAAAAAAATCTTTGCATTTTATACATCAGACAAAGGTCTAATTACTAGAATTTATAACGAACTCAAGAAAAAAACTCCCCCCAAAACAAACAACCCAATATACAAATGGGCAAAGGAACTGAGCAGATAGTTCTCAAATGAAGAGGTCCATAAAGCCATGAAACACATGAAAAAGTACTCAACATCCCTAGCCATTAGGGAAATGCAAATCAAAACAACTCTGAGATTTCATCTTACACCAGTAAGAATGGCCAAGATCAATAAAACACACAACAAATGCTGGCGAGGTTGTGGGGAAAAGGGAACACTCTTACATTGTTGGTGGAGCTGTACATTGGTCCAACCACTGTGGAAATCAATATGGAGGTACCTCAAAAAACTAAAAATAGATCTACCATATGACCCAGCTATAACACTATTGGGAATTTACCCAAAGGGAGATGGGTCATCGTACCACAGAGACACCTGCATCTCCATGTTCAATGCAGCACTTTTCACAATAGCAAGGATATGGAATCAACCAAAATGCCCTTCAACAGAAGAATGGATAAAAAAATTATGGTATATATACACAATGGAATACTACTCAGCAATCAAGAAAAATGAAATAAGGTCATTCGCAGCAAAATGGATGGAATTAGAGAAAATTATTTTGAGTGAACGAACACGAGCTCAGAAAGAGAAACAACACATGTTCTCACTCATATGAGGGAGCTGATTCAAAATTACAAGAAGGAAAAATCCTACTCAAAGGTC
>VMDO01031726.1:0-19722 GCA_007922755.1 Pedetes capensis
CCGACCCTGCTTAGCTTCCTAGATCTGATGGGATCAGATGCCACAGGGCTACAGCTGCAGGCCTTTAATATATACAAGTAGGTTATTCATAGAATTTTTGTGTTTTTATAAAATAGTTATTCCTTTACCTCATATCCAGGTAAAATATATTTATATCCTATTTTAATGAGATCAAGTGAGATTGAACTTGATATTTAAGTGAAGAGAATACAAGATACTTTTGAACCCCCCAAATATTATAATATGACAATTTAGGACGACATGCAAGTACTAAGTAACTTGTACTCAATGTATTATCTAACCAATATTTTTGTTTATTTTGAGTTATAACAACCCAAAATACAAGATCAATGTTTGTAACTCAGTTTCCAAGATAAGACATCTATCTATGCAAATTTAAATTAATAACTATTGTTCAGCGATACTGCTATATGTGGCTATACCTCACTGTTCTACAGATTCTTCAAAGTCCATTAGAAGACATCAGAAGGGGGCCAGGCATGGTGGGGTGTGCCTGTAATCCCAGTGACTCCAGAGGCAGAAGCAGGAGGATCACAAGTTCGAGACCAGACGCAGTCTGTGTAATTTAGTGAAACCCTGTCTTAAAAAATTAAAAAAAAAATGGGTTTGCAGTGCAGCTCAGTGGTACAGCTCTTGGAAAGCCTGCAAGCATGAGGCCCTGGGTTCAACCCCCAGTACTACAGAAAAAAAATAATAAATAAAAACATTAGAAGGGGCTAAATGTATGGTTCAGTGATAGAGTGCTTGCTTAATATGGACATGGCCCTGGTTTTGATTTTTATCACCATTAAAACAAAAATAAGAAAAAAGGTTAAAGTGATAAATTAAAAAAATAAAATTAAACTTTAAAAAGATACCCATCAGAGAGCAAAAGCTACCAAAGGAGTTATTTTGGGATAGACCTCTGAGAGTATCATTTTGCATTGCAAAGCTCTTATTTGTGAGTGAAAATTGAGTATATAAAAAAAGAATATCCTATAAGGAGTAAAATTAGCAATAGTCATTCCAAATATACCAGTATTTATATTTGAAAAATCACATGGTTTTGTTTTTATCTAATATGAATGTGCCTGGAAAATGATATTGTTATAAATGTTTGTTATATTTTTGTATGCTCTCTTTATAAATATTTTCCAAATCAACAAATACAAAAAACATTAACCCATCCCAATCATCAAAAAAAATTAAGGTTTACAGTAAATACTGTGGATTATTTGGAGAAATTGTTAAATCATTTTTGTTGTTTTGGTTTGCAAATACAATAATTCATGATTAAGTACACAGACAATGATGTGTTATCTAGAAGAAATAATATGAGACACTATCGGTTTTAAGGACAGAAAATATAATTTTTGCAGACTTCAATTTATTGAAAGATGTTATGGTTATTATAAAAGGTTGTAATGAAATAGGCCTGAGTCTGAACCTTCACCTTTACTTGCCTAAACATTAGGTCGAGGATCCTTGGGCTTCTTGAACTGTGAAACAGGGATAACATTATTTACGTCATGGGGATGTTGACAGAACTAAATGAGATAATTTAAAAGGGGCAAGCCACTGCTTAACTGTCTGACAAACACAGACTTGTATTCAGTAAATACTACTTCTCCTTCTCCTCCCTCTCTCCTTTTCCCTTCTATTCTTTACCTTCTAGTCACAATTCCTCCATTCTTAAACTCTGACCAAGAATCAGCTGAGTTTGAGCAGCAATGAGTCAAAAAGCAGTGGAATCTTGAACAGTAGTGCTTATGACATGGGTTTACCAAAATTTCCTCCTATTCTAAAACATTTTTGTTATACATGTAGTGGACTAATTTTTGAACTTATACAAAGTTAGAACACTTCTCCCACTAGATATATTAAACAATAAAAATTAAGAAAAGTGTTGGCAAGGAAGATACTACTGTTGTGGTTAGGTGCTGTTGAGTCGTATCTGACTCATAGCAACCCTCAAAGGGTTTTCAATGGCTGATTGTTATATTATAGTAAATTTTATTGATTCATATCCTTTTTGAAAAAAAATAAAAATTTCATAACTATTAGAATAAGCTATATAAGCAAGGTTTTATGGTATCTTTATTATATAAGGTTATTAAAGCCATAGTTGTTTTATACATATAAAACCCAATGTAATAAATATAGTTTGTGTTTCTTCTGTATTGTATAACTGTCACTGCTCATAGTGGAATGGAATATTTCATGTTTTAGCAATATTCATGGAATCAGAATTTACTCAAATTTCTAAGTTTGTTTTCAAACTTAGAGATATTAAGTTTCTATAGTCAGAAACTTAATATGTCAATGATCATTTGATAAAACTGTCTTTCAATACAGATATAGGATGCAATGTAAGTAGCTATATGAGATGATGTAAATAGCATTTGTCTTCTTTTCAGCATGATTATAACATGAAACCTATATTATCTTTGGTTTGTTTTTCATGCCTAATTGAATTAAATAAATATGGTTTCATTTTTGTCACAACACAGATGGAGAATTGTACTCTGGAACTGCAGCTGATTTCATGGGGCGAGATTTTGCTATCTTCCGAACACTTGGGCATCACCACCCGATCAGGACAGAGCAGCACGATTCCAGGTGGCTTAATGGTAGGTGGTGTCTACAAGAACACAGACATGTAACATGTAACCATATTTGTCACTGGAGAACTTTCCTTTCATAGCATATGCAGTATGACTTCAGATTTAGTGCGCTGTTAATCTAATGGCAGTGACCTCATGACTGTGGGTGTGAGAAAATTGGGCAAAAGAGAAAAGAAAGATTAAAAATTCAGGAAATAATAGTTGTGTGCCAAATTTGAAGTTTTTCAGTAGTTAACTATGGAAAGAAAGAGATCTGGGCTGAAGCTACGGAAGGGAGGCCATGGGAAAAGATAAGATGATTTACCAATTGTATCCTACAGGAACACCACATCAAAGCTCAGAGTGTAGTATTTTTCTTTCCCTTCATGTCTCTCATTATTCCTTTGTGGGCATTATATAAGGCATTGATCATCAAAAAATTCAATGCTAGTGACATTATGTAGATACTGTTTTCAAAATTTCAATGGACTTTTTTATTATTAGTTCACTTAATTCATATTTAATCTTCAAAGAAACAAACTTTTCCCACTTTATGGGGGAGGAAATAATCACCAATTTATTATCTAACGCACTAGTAGAAGATTTTTAATAAGAACCCAGTTTCCCACAAATTCAGGCACTGGCTTAACTATCACAACAACTAGATGCTTTCTGTAAATGGCTCTCTCTTATTATTTTCTCTATAGTATTTAAATATTTTTAGTGTAGCAAAAATATGCAAACTGCATATGCTAAAAGCATACAAATAATATTGTCTTCCAGATTCAAAACTAAATATTCCTTATATAACCTGCTATCTAGAGTATGATTTTTATTGTTTGTTCACTTACAGATTCATCAAAGATTTTCATAATGGTCCCTAATAATATAATCATGGGTTTTTATTACTTAATCAGAAATGCATATGTTTCACTTCAGTACAGTGAAATAAAGCTGACAATTCTCAGTCTCTTATCTTTCAACTTTTTCTTGATTCCACATGCTACATTAATGAGTATGAAGCTTATGGTGTACAGTTCACCTACATTCTCAGTAAGATGTTTGATCATATTACTCTTCGAACTTCTGCCACAGTTGCTTTTCCTTCTCTTACTTCTACACCCCCCCAAAAATAATTATATCTATCCTTCATTAGCCTTTCAAAAACAAATCACATTTGCCTCTATACCTCACTGAAACCTCAGGGGACCAAGAGGTTTCTTGTGACAGTCTTTCTTCTGATCTATCCCATGCTTCAAAGTGACTATCCAAAATATAAAACAGACCTTGATTACTTCAGTCAGCATCTCTTTCCTCAGAAACATAGCATTTCTGTGCGTCCTGTTATTTCTCTTGTATTAGGGACAAAGATGTGGATCTTATTGTCCTCATTAGAACTTTGTGCCTTTGTTCTTAATTGCATTGATATTCATGAATTACCCAATTTCTATTTCTTTTGCTGTCCTTATTACTTTCTTGCCACTATTTTCTTCCCTTGCATTGACATCTTTCTCTCCTTTCCGGTAGAAAACACTTCTTTCAATTGTGGTATGCCACAATATCCACAAATGCCTAAGTTCCTAGCCTGGCTAGGACTTATTCCCTCAATATTTTTACTGCCTTTAGCAACTTTTGACATGACTATGATCCAATTACCTATCTCCATGACACTTTTCCTTCAAAGGTCACCAATGACCTTCTCTAGCTTTTTAATCAAGCTCCATTTAAACAATCTCTCCTAAAGTATTTGCTACTGTTCATCAGCCAATTCTCTTCCCTAATTTCTTGCTCTCTCAAGTTCCCATTAAACATGGATTCAGTTCTTCATTATTCTAAATGCAGACAATTGCCTATACTTATTCATGGTTGAGTATAAATACTGTGATAATCAAAGCATATTGAGTATATAATCAAATCCCAATCCCCACCAGGGGCAGAGGAAGTGTAGTGGACCTCAGTGACCATCTGAGAAACTGGATGTCTCACCAAGAAAAGATGCTGAATTGAGGAGAAGGGTGCATATAAAACTCTGAAGGCCCAGAAGACAATTCTGGATTATTCCCTGTCAATTATTAAAGCTGGGATGTGTGTGGAGGCATAATTAGTAGGAAGATCCCTTTTTACTGTCACTATCTGGTCTGTTCTCAAGTGGAAATATTTGTGTGGGAGGGAAAATGTTTGTTTTTTATTCCGCAAGAAGGCACTTTTGATCTACTAAGAACTCTAAGGGGCATAACAGGCTTTCACTGTCCATGAGAAACAAAATCTCATTAGAAGATGGAGTAACACAAAGGAGAGAATATAGTATCCATTTCGTTTTTATGGCCTTAGAGGAAAAAGTCATCAAGTTAAGGCTGCTTTTATGCTACACACTCACATGTTGACAGCTGAGTCTGAAGAATTTACACTGTGGGAAAACAAAGTCATTGTCCGCAGCTCTGTACTTCATCTCCAAAAATGTGTAGTTCATTTGAGAATTCAGTTATCAGTTTCTCAGTACTAAACGTGAGAACTGATTTTTCCAAATTAGCACAAAGGTTACATCTGACAGGGCGCAGAAACCAGACTGCCGCAGGAAAGAGGACGCAGACACGTTTGATATAGAACCGAGGGACCATGAATCACAAGCCTGAGAAATCAGACACCATTTCAGGATAAAATGGGAAACATAACGTTTATGCACTCATGCATAAAATGAGTGAGTTTTGAGGCAACATCGAAGAGGATACAATCATAAATGTTGCCAGAATCTCTCTTAAGATCTTTTTTCAGAGGTCTTCAGGGCTATTAAATTAATTTTTACATGTGCCTTACCTAACTTTTCTGAAACTAATTCTTCCCTTTTGAAAAAATCAGTTTATGTACTTTAGGTGACTTTTAAGTTTTGTTACTGCTTAAGAAAAACAAAAAAATCAAACATTTCTCTAGAAATGGATTTTGAAATATTTTGATTTTCTTGGAAGTGGAACATCAGTACTTTTATAATCACTTTTTTTTTAACTTTTTTTTGTACTGATGTACTAATGGGGAAGGTTTGAGTCCATTTTTTAACAGAAAAGAATGAGAATGAATAACATTTTTACTTACAGAAACTCAAAAGAGGGACTCTACTGATTTTTTACATATTAACCTACTAGAGATTTAAAAAATCTTCATCATTTTATACTTAACCCTAGTTAATGGTGGCTAGTGATTAGAACTTTTGATTTCTGAAAACGTACTGGTATGGGTTTGAGAAGATTTTCTATAATTCACTTTTTTTATTTTTCTTGTGCTACATAAGTTCTCCCAACATGATATAACTTTAAACTTCAATTACAATTTCAGGATATAATAACTTGGAAATTAAATTCCTTTCTGTATATATTCATGGTTGGAAAACAAATAGGTTTATGCTGCTGTTATAGTAACGGTTACTTCACTTTTAGTCTCTAAATACTATTACTACCTGGTTACGCTGTGTTGGCCATTCATTAGAATAGATGAATGGCTAGCCCACATTTATTTTTCTATTTGGTGGAAGATATTGTCCTATATTGCTTAAGTATTGGACTTGTATTGGGAAAATATGTAATTTGAAGGACAGATTATAGTCTTTAAAATGTTAAAGACTACTTATGTTAAAATGCTTAACATTTTAAAGACTATAGTCTGTCCTTCAAATTACAAATTCCCTTGAGTTTGGCTCTTACATGTGATGGACAGCTAATATTACCCACCTCCTATAGTTATTGTGAACAAATGAGCATGCAATAATATCTAAAAAACACCAAGGAAATGCTTGGCCTTAGTAAACACCTAAATGCTATTTCTTTGTCCTTTATCCCACTTCTGTTGGGTGGAACATGCTTAGGAAGCTTTGCCAGATTCATTCTGTGAATGATTATGTTTGAGTCAGGGTGAAAGGGCAGCCAGAGTTAGGTTTAATATATAAAACCACATAGATCCTTGAGAGAGCCAAGGCCCGGTGAACACAAACAGACCTAATTACAATGCCCAGAGTGTGAGGCCTTCCTACTCATTTCAGGAAGACCTGTTTTCTTTTAGTGGAATTTCCTAAAAGGATCGTGCCTGTGGATAGACCGACCCACTTGTTTTTTTTTTTCTGTAATTGAAATGGCATGCAAGTCATCATTCCACTTCCTCTCCCTTGTAACATTCATACCACCATGGTCTGCCCTCAATGGAATCAGCATAACTTCCTCTGTGGTAATGGACTAGGGTATTTCATGTTCTTTTAAGATTCAAATTTCTCCACAGGATGCATTTTTAGAAAAATAAGAACAAGAAACATGACTGCAAATGCACTATAAATGCACACATTAATATGACATTGTATCAGATATTCGATCTCAAGTTATTTGTACAACTCTTTTAATAAGCTATTTTAGTTCTGCCATGTTTGGAGGCATAAACTCTGTCAGAGTATCCAATTGCATTAGTCTGCAATAAGTAAAATCGATGATCTATTTTGCATAATGTCAGACTTTTTAATGATATCATTTTGGGTTATTTGTGGCTTAAGTAAATTAGTAATACTTTGCTGACCTTTGGACAAAAAGTGCTCTGTAAGCTTTGTTTTATGGTTATGTGAGCAGATGAGTCTTACAGAAGCTGAGTGCTCATTCAGTTAAAGCAGGAGAAACAACAAAGGTCCTTTTAGTTTTTGAAGTCTATGAATGAAATAGCAAGGATGTGGTATTTTTTTAACCCATAAGTTAAACCTTCAGTGAGTTCCCTCTCATTAGTTGGTAATTATGGGGCATCAGTGGGTAGAATGACATAAATAAAAAAGATAATGTTTTGCCTAAAATATTTTCCTAAAGTTATTCTAAAATTGAATATGTAATAGTTGAACATAAGGATTCATATCTTAC
The DNA here is from genome assembly GCA_007922755.1 of Pedetes capensis. Classification (NCBI taxonomy): domain Eukaryota; kingdom Metazoa; phylum Chordata; class Mammalia; order Rodentia; family Pedetidae; genus Pedetes; species Pedetes capensis. Next base: position 7,481 of record VMDO01031726.1, read on the forward strand.
CCAGATACAACCTTATAGTCATCCATGGTGCTTTCTCAAGAATCTATTATGCAGAAAAATTTTCATCCTGATAAAGATTAACTCATGCATATATTCCATTCAAAAATAAATATACAGCATGTAATTATAGTCTCTGATGATACATGTACTAAAATCAGTAAATATACTTTTCTTCTTAAAAAGCTAAAACTGTCAAAATCTACCTTCACAGCTTTCCTTTTCATGGACCTACATTTTTTATGACACCTTTTGCCAAAGAAATATTATTACTTTTAACCAGTTTTGTTTGAAATTACACTGCATAAATGATGAAGAGTGAATAAATCTCTAGTGTAAAACTGAACTCTTTAGTGGCAATATGCTTGAAAGTTGATTTTTTTTTCAGGCTTCTAGAAAAATGTTCCTGAATAAAATTGTTAGGATTCAATGTTTTTAAATGATGGGCTAAAAATACAGTTCTCAACTATAGCATAGTAGTCACAAGTTTTCAATTACTTATTTAAGAATTACCTAGTGAGAATAGAAAACATAAATTGTATTATATTTACTTAAAGTAGACCTGCTTTTTAAATTAAAATTGGGCAAAACTTATGCAAATGAGATAGTAGTTTGGAAAATTCTCTAAAGCCAGCTCCCTTTCTCTCCTTGTTTTTAAGTTTTCTCTCTCTTGTCTCGCCATCCGTTTAATGAATACAGAGTCTGTCTGTACCAATTTCCTCTTCTAGAGTCACTGCATTCAGAGCTTGGTGGGCCTCAATAGGGATTTACTGTTGACTGGGTAATCTGGAGTCCTGTGTGTAGTGACATCAAGCAAGAGATTTACCCAGAGAAGTGGATACCATGACAATGTGTGTAACCATGGTGTGACTGGCCTCCCTGACATGGCTCTCAAAAGCTTTCCCTCTGTGAAAACAGAAACCTGTTTGCAAATTAATTAGTTTCTGGCGGCAGCTTGATTGTTGACCCAGAGTTTGTAGAGTGGAAAAACAATCAGATTAGTGTGCTCTGGGTAAAAGACCAGTGCGCACTTGCGTGTGGCTTGCTTAGCTATTGAAGCTATGAATGGAGTGAGACAAATCCTATTCTGAGAAGCCTAGGCAGAGGTTAAGTGTGATGAGCCTGGAGATCCCCAGCAGCAGGGGTAGAGAATTAAAGGATTCTAGCCAGATAAAGCTGAATGATGGGAAGCAATGCCACTGAATTTCAGTGGCATGGATAGTTTTGACAACAACAACAACAAACAAACAAAAAACATAACCAACTGTTACTTCCTAATCACGATGAGTATAAGAAGTAGTTTTACAATATTATTTTATAATATTATTAAATATTTGGTGTAGACTTGACCCAAATAATTTTAGAATGGAATAGTTCGGAAGATTTCAAATTGGAAGATATTTATTTTAGTCTCTCAAAGGTGATAGGAAGCCAGAGGTGGTAGTACATGCCTATAATCCCTCCAGGAGGCAGAGGCAATTAGATTAGAAGTTCGATGCCAGAGGCAGCCTGTGTAATTTAGCAAGACCCTGTCTCAAAATAAAAAAGGTAAAAAATGAGCTGGGAGTGAGGCTCAGTGGGTAAAGCACTTGCAAAGCAAGTGTGACATCCTTGGTTCATTCCCCCAGTACTGCCACAAAAAGGTGATATGCTGATACCTAAAGGAAAAAAAGTTATAAAGTAAACTGTTCTTCTATTGATAAAATGTACATTTACCCTACTTTTACATAAGGTGCTCATAATCTTCAGGTGCCCTATAAAATTAATGCTGAGTCCAAGAGAAATGTTGACTGGTGTTTAGCTCTGCTAGTAGACAACTGCTCTGCATTCTTTAAGGCCCTAGGTTTGATCCCCAGCACTGTAAAATCCACTCCCAAAACAATCAGCCATTGAAAACCCAATAAATACCAGAGAAGCACTGACATAGTGCTGGGCATGGCACAGTGTCAGGGGTATTTCATTCTGTTGCACATAAGGTCGCTATGAGTCAGACCCAACTTAACAGTACCTAACAACAGCAACAAAATATTTTAGTGCTTCCAGTTCCTAAGGGGAGGATATTAGGGAGTAGTCAGGCATGAGCATCAGGAAAAAATGGGTCCAGTCTCATTTTTTTTTCATATAGATATCCAGTTTTCCCCAACATTTATTGAGGAGACTGTCCTTTCTCTGTTGTGTGTACTTGTGCCTTTTCAAGTTGTCTCTGTATTCTTTAATTTTTTTATTGGAAATTTTTAATGTACATGTTAGTGTGATTCATTCTGACATGCCTTTCATTGTGACATTTCCATATATGCATTTTGATGTACATTATTCATATAGGTTCCCCCTTACCCTCTTGTATGCTTCTCCCCCATCCCACCCTCCCCATTTAAGTCTTCTCTATCATTTACTTGGTAATATATTTCTATATGTCCTTGGGTTTCAGTTCTGTTTAAGATAGAAACTTTTCCTGTAGTGAACTCTGTTTTTATCTTGTAAGAACAATTGCATGCATTTTCTAGACCATTTATATTGACACCATTCTTAGCTTTTTTTTTTCCTTTTATTTTGATCAGACCTTTGAATAGGATTTTTCCTTCTTATAATTTTGATTCAGCTCCCACATATGAGTGAGAACATGTGGTGTTTCTCTTTCTGAGCTTGTGTTTGTTCACTTAAAATAATTTTCTCTAATTCCATCCATTTTGCTGCAAATGTCCTTATTTCATTTTTCTTGATTGCTGAGTAGTATTCCAGTGTGTATACGTTCATTAATCTCATATAGTGGTTAAATGCATAGTTTTTTTTAAATCCAATCCTCAATATCTTCTGTTGAAGGGCTACTGTGAAAAGTGCTGCATTGAACATGGAGATGCAGGTGTCTCTGTGGTATGATGACCCATCTCCCTTTGGGTAAATTCCCAATAGTGTTATAGCTGGGTAAATTTTAAATTCTCTATTCTGTTATGTTTGTCCATGTGTCTCTTTTTATATCAGTATCCTACTGTTTCAATGACTACAACTGTGATGCAATTTGAAATTAGAAAGTATCATGCTTCCAACTTTGTTCTTCTTTCTAAAGATAAATTTTACTATTAATAGTCTCTTATTATATTGTACAAATCTTAGATATTGTTTCCTATTTCTTTGAAAAATGCCATTGAAACTTTGGTAGATATTTGTGCTGTATTTGTGTATCACATCAGTAGTATGGGCATTTAAAAGTATTTATTATTCCAATCTGTAAACACAAGATATTTTTTCCTATTTATTTGGAAATGCTGAAGGTAATTATGTTACTGATATTGCTGCCATTTGTATGCCCCTCTATACTCAGTTCCTAAGCCATATTTAGTAAATTAACATAGCAAAATTGTCTCAAGTTATGCATGCTTTTCTTAATCTGCTCTCAACTTACTTTGGTTTATTTTGTCTTGTTTAATTGATAACTGTTCTTATGTAAGGTACTTAATACAAAGATATAAAATATTTATCTTTGGGATAGTGGTTAAATGCATAGAATTTCGGAAACCATACTGCCTAGGTTGGGCTCTAGCTGTGCAAATGAAGATAGCTGATGTAAACTGTCTGTGGTCCCCTTTTTTCAAATAGAAATAAAAAATAATTTCTCTCTCATTTGATTGTCAAGAGAATCATATATGAATTAACTCATATAATGCATTTGGAAAGTGACTACTATTACCAAAAACAAACAACAAAACCTCAGTTGTTATTAGTTGATTTCATAATGCTATGTGAGAATTTCAGATTGGACAATAAAAATACCTAAATAAATCAAATCACTTAGAATGTAGTGAACAACACAATCTCAAAACCCAAGAAGCCACATATTTCTCGGAAAACAATAAAAGTGGGTTAAGGAAACCAAGACAAGATGAAGTGATAGTGATCTATGCCCTTTCCTTAGACTGAGTCTGTACATACAGAATTTCTTGCCTAGTGATATTTGCTCATTTTATGAAAAGAAATCTACCACTCCTTTTCTTCCATAAAAAGAAAGATTTTCTTCCCTAATGTTAGTTACATTCTTGTTACAAAGTTGCTTACAACTAAATGACATTAAAAATGCCCTAAGCTTCATATGTCTATTAAATAAAAATTATAAAATATATTCCAGTGAAAAGGTCTTTAAACTGTTTTCTTGATAATATAAGCAAGGAATACTTAAGTATATTTTGATGTCCTTGAAAGGAACACTGTCAAAGCAGAAATGTTAGGGTAACCATTTCATTTAAGAAACTAGACAAGAGAAAATTAATGCCCCTTCACTCCCAAACTCTGCTCTCAGCACTATACCTATGTCCCATAGCACCTGGTATCATACATACACTTGCATTTTAAAATTGCTTATCATTATGCATTTGATATTGTAATTATTTTAAAACATTTTGTTTAAAACTAAAGATATACTTTTGAAAATTAATTACATATTATTTAATTTTAGAAATTAAATAGATGTAACATTTTTCATTAGAATAGTTTTTATCATTTTGACTGATGATTTACTAAACAATAATTACTTTGGGGTTTGAGGTAGGCTGATAGCATAAGGGACCCATTAAAAATAAGTCTCTTCAATATGTTTTTCATTTGTCTGAATTTATCCAAATTCTCCAAATACTCACTTTTGGTCATTTAATTATCAATTTAAAAAGATGGCAGGGCCTCAATATCAAAGAGAGCTATCCCATTTATGAATCTATAAAATTCTAACAATATGGTGTATAGGAAATCAGTGACAGCTAATTTAGTTTTCCCTCTGAGATCTGCACAGCCTTTCCAACTCACCATGCTGTAGGATTTACGTTACACAGGTGTGTTTTGGGCTTATTCATTGTGCTATGACCCATTTATAGATAAGTGAACTTTAATCTCATTCAGACTAAAAGTTAAGCAAGGCCAAGGCTGATATTCAACTGATGTCTGTCCTTTAATTTCTTAACACTCATAGAAACAAGCTTTATCAGATGTGTTCTCTAGACATACTTGAATGAATGCACAAAATATATCCATTTTGTGAAGGAGGAGAAAAAGTTCTTGTACATCAGAACAAAACTATATTAATTCTGAAGGTAGAAAATGAAACACATGATTACTTTTAAAAATCTGGCTCATTTTAGATAAATTAAAAAGAAATATATAAACAATTCACAATATAGAATATTTTATCAGAGTAGGATAGAACAATGAGACAGCTGATCACTTTGGTCAGTAACTTGATCCATTACTTTTATGTGTTTGCAGTATTCATATCAAATATTTTGACTAAGGAGAAATTGTTACAGTAGTGGGATAGTAGTGTCTTCCAAAAGAAGTCTAATGATAAACCTCTCTGCTGTATTGTTTCTCTTTATTTCGTTTGAAAAAATAAGGGAAAAAAATTACATCCATCATAAACACAAGCAACTTTGACTAAGCAATCAGTGCTCAAATAATATAATTATAATGTAATTGCTTTTGAGAGATCTTGAGATAATTATGTATTAATGAGTCATATAGTCTAAATTTTACCTTTTTTCTTAACTGAATCTGCATTTATTTCCTTCCTTCTTCATTTCTAGTTAGTTTCTAAGTGAGAGCAATGTGTAGAAGGTTATTGCAACTACTGTCTAGAGCTAGGGACATGGCAGTAGGAAATAGAAAAAACAATCCCAGTGTGCTGGAAGGTCCACCCTTAAATGTTGTGTGGTGCAGACATCATTTGGAAGTGATCCAGCAGAGAAAGCACTGAAGAGAAAAGTAGCCATGTCATGGAGATTTGCAAAATTTATACTAAAGTTATCATTGTTTGGGTTAATTTTGTCATCTTGGTTTTGTATACATGTGTGGCAATTCCATTTATCAGTCCCTTTCATAAAACATTTATGAATTTCCAAATCGTTTGTCCTTTTGAAGATATTTTATCAGCAAAAGGTTTCATGAGCATGTGATTAAATAATACTCTGATAATAAAAGGAAAAGAAAATTTTCTGTGATAACTCGTGAATGTAACTGAGGAAGCTGAGTAGGTCATGGCTATTCTGAATGATTACTTAGAACTACTCAATGTTGTCTAGGGTGGGAACCCAAGTCATCATAAAAAGGAAAAAATAGTTTTTAAAAACAAATCACACAGCTATTTGGAAGGAATCTGCAAAGAAAAGATGAAAGGGAGAAAGGAAGAAAGGTTGAAAAGAATAAATCCAGTGAGTAACTTCCTCATCAGCCTTTTGTTATCATCATTCAACTATAATAAACAACATGTATCATCACTATAAAATTTATAATATCACAAGTCGAAATAAACTCCCCAAAACTATATACTGTAAAGTCTGCTATCTAAAGTTTCTCCTTGAAGTTTGTAATGTTAGATTTGACACATATTTAAGAATTTTTTCACAGTGTCAGAGTGCTGCAAAACATTATTGGAAAACATTAATTTCTGGGACTCCCCAGATTGTCACTTTATATCTGACCATATGGTTATCAATAAAAATAAGACATTATGTAATATGATGTTATAGAGTTAAAAGAGCTACATTATTGATAAGAAATGAAGAGTAGATATTTTTGATGGAGATTTAACTATCCATTTCAATTGTTGTTTATCAATTTATTTTTGCTTTCTTTTGAAAGGATATTTTCAGTTTCCCCTACTCTATTCAGAGCTCATTCACCTGTTTTTATCTGTACATAATTTAGGTTTATCAATCAATCCAATTATTGACATCTACTGTATTCTTCTCCTGTTCCCTTTTTCTAAATCCTTCTAGAACTGATTATACCATAGTGAATAAACTATTTAAGATATATGTCAACATGTTATTCTAGGCAACTTCTGTTTTCTGGGTGCAATGAGTACTCACTAGGTAGAAAGCCTATTTTAAGAAACAAAGTTGAATAAGGAGAGATTCCAGCCTTCCAGGATAATGCAGAACTTTTTTATCAAATGAAAAACCCAAGAAGTCTGAACACAACCGTGAGATCATATACACATATTTCCAAGATGATTTTATATCTAAAAAATATTACTTATCTCATAAAGTAGGGGCTGGGATTTAGCTCAGTTGGTAGAGCACTGTTCTGTACTCTCTGAGGTCCTGGGTTCAATTCCCAGCACCACAAAAATGGGAGAAGGACATGGCAGTCCATTCCCAAGGCTATCCCCTAAACAATCAGTGATTGAAAACCCTATGGTGGTCACTATGAGTTGAACAGGACTGGACAGCACCTAACAACAACAACAACCCATAAAGTAAGTGAGTTATTACTATTTCCATTTTAATGAAACATTTTTTATCCAATTGATTTTCCAGGTTTTTTCTTTTTTTTTTTCTTTTTTTACCTTTTTTTTTTTTTTTTTTCAGTACTGGGATTGAACCCAGGGCCTTGCTCTTGCATGCTTTGCAAGTGCTGTACCACTGAGCTGCACTCCCAGCGCATTTTTTAACTTTTTTAAAGATAGTGTTTCACTAAATTATACAGACTGCCACTGGCTGGAACTTGTGATCCTTCTGCCTCTTCCTCCAGAGTCGCTGGTACTACAGGCGTGCACCACCATGTCCAGATGACTTTTAACTTTTCAAACAAATATTACAACCACAAACTGGGGATTTCACCATGAACTTTTGTTTATTTAAACTGGGGAGATACAAACACTACCTAAGTATATCCCTTGAACAGAGAGAGTGGATTTGCAAGCAGCAATCATCCAAAACTCACTTTATAGTGTTTGAATCATTCCAGTGAGACAATGTCAGATTAAAGCAGCTCCAAGCATTTTCTAATAGCCTAAAATATCTTACACAACTATATGTCTTGTTGAATGTTAATAATAAGTCTGGTGACATCTAGGTTTCAAGAGAATTCTCAAGTAGTTTTAAACAATTTTTTTACATAAAAGATTAATATGGATTATCTGTCTTGCACTTGAATTAGACCAAAATGAGTATTTTATTTTAAATAATGAATTAGGTCATAAAACAATAACATAGTATTTAAAATATATAATTGACTATTTTTTTCAAAATCCTTTTGTCCAAAGTTCTCAGTGAAGAAAAATTAGGTAAAATTTTGGTCAAAAAGTAGAATAAACCCAAATGTAAAACCAGAAATTATACATTTTATGATACAATTTTAAATTTTATGTTGCAATCTTTAAATTAGAGGTATGTATTATGATTATGCCTGCAGCCATAGCCCTGTGGCGTCTGATCCCATCAGATCTTGGAAGCTAAGCAGGGTCGGGCCTGGTTAGTACTTGGATGGGAAACTGCCTGGGAATACCAGGTGCTGTAGGCTTGGGAGACAGACCTGGCAATCCACTCCCAAAAATCAATCTGCCATTGAAAACCCTATGAACAGCAGAGAAGCACTGACAATAGTGTTTCACTTGTTGTATGTGGGGTTGCTATGAGTCGGATATTGACTCAATGGCACCTAACAACAACAACATTATGATTACATATATACGTGTACACACACACACACACACACACACACACACACATATATAATATTTATATATATATATACATACATATACATATATACAGAGAGAAAGAGAAAGAGATAGAGAGAAAGAGAGAATGAGAATGGCCTTTCTGATATAAAAAGTAAAATCTTTCCAAATTTCATAACTAACAATTTTCTTACTATTTAGTTTACATGAATATGATCCCATAAAAGAAAAAGGAATAAAAATTATTTTCAATATTGGGATTAGGAAAGTACAAAAAAACCCTATATATAATGTGAAATTGAAATTATCACTTCATAAGAGATAATAATGGGGGCTGGGATTTGGCTCAGTTGGTAGAGCGCTGCACTGCAGTCTCTGAGGTCCCGAGTTCAATTCCCAGTACCGCAAAAGTGGGAGAAGGACCTGGCAATCCACTCCCAAGGCAATCCCGAAACCGTCAGCCATTGAAAACCCTATGAGGGTCGCTATGAGTCGGATACCGACTCGATGGCACCTAACAACAACAACAATAAAGAGATAATAATATCTTGCAGTTTAAACAAGTGGCCAATATGAATGTTTTTTCCACAAAATCAAATTATTTTGAAAATTATGCTATAAATTGTCTGCTTTTCTGCCTTGAATTTCCTTCCCCATATAATTAAACATTTTCAAGAATCAAAACTGTACCTGCGTCTTAAAAGCCAGTACCTGCGTCTTAAAAGCCATAGATACTACTAATTATTTTACAGTTAAACATTTTTCTTCTTTGAAACGTATTGAATTTCTGATATTTTGTGGAAGTTTTTCTTATCAGAAAGTAATGGAAGTGCTGAAGTATCCCTGATGGCATAATCAGTATAATTAGGGTCTATCTTTCATAATATTTAAGTGATTAAAGAGTTGCCAAAGTATGTATCAAATACAAGTAGACCTAAGTCTTTCTTGATCCTCAACTTATCATTTTATTGTAAGAATCAGGCTATGTTCCTAAAGGTATCTCCTTTTTACTAGAAGCCAAGGGCCTAACTGGGGGCACATAGGTGGACAAGCCCTCTGCCCATGCCATGCTTCCATGAGCACTGGAGCTGTTAACATACAGTAGGAAATGGGAGGACATCAAAACTAAACTTTCTCCTTTTCTCAGAAAGTTGACTTTATATTTTCACTGAATAAAAAAAAGCTAGTGTTCACTAGTATTGGAGTTTTATATTTCTAATTTATGAAATGACCATTTGAGATTGCTTTTAAAGTTTGCCACCTTTTTAAATTACCTTAAGAAATAATAGCTTTCTTTATAACATTTTCACATGTACTTTGCTCTTATTTGCCTCCCATTGTATATTATGGCAATTAAGTGTTATGATTATAGGAAAGTGTTTTTTTCTGAATAAACCTGTTACTGAAATTCACAAATAACCAAATATGCAATCTGTGTATTCTTACTATTCAGAGAAAAAAATGTAAGCATAAATTGAATATATACTTTTATTTTAGAAGACTTTAAGAGAAAAACATTAAGTTGGTATTATACATTTACTTGCATTTTTGTGTTGCATTGTAGTTTTGTTTCAGTCTACAATTTCATTCTATCTATTTATTATGGAATCATACAAAATATCTGAGGCAGAAAACTGTATGATAACTTTAAGAAATGATTACAAGCATAGATAAAGATGGAAAAGATTTTCAAGTCAGTCAAGTTGTTTTGGGATATAATATTACCAATGAAAATATTAGACAAAAAGGAAAGAGCTGAAAATTAATATACTCATAAATATACAAGTACTCTAAATGAAAGGATAAGATCAATTCTCCTATTACAAGAGTCAGTTGGTAATAGAAAATCTCTTAATTCACTACCTTAGTATTTCGAAACCACTATATATATGTGTGTGTGTGTGTGTGTGTGTGTGTGTGTGTATACACACACATATATATGTGTATATGGGAGAAGGACCTGGCAATCCACTCCCAAGGAAATCCCGAAGCACTCAGCTATTGAAAACCCTATGAGGGTCGCTATGAGTCGGATACCGACTCGACGGCACCTGACAACAACAACAACATATATGTGTATATATGTGTGTATATATATAGTGTATGTATATATACATATATACACATATATACATAATATATATGTAATTCAATGTTGAAAAATAAAATAAAGTTGTTTTTTGGATTAGTTTAAATTTGTTAGCTAGGAGCAAAAGAAAAATTGTATTTGGAGTTAACTAAATCCAAATTAAAGTTCTTAATGCATAGAAGAACATTATTAAGTCAGGTAATATGTTGTTATAATTATTTTGGGAAGACACATATTTATCTGAGATACACCTCAAACATGTCTAGTTCTCCTTATTTTAAACATTACCAATGAGCAAGATATGGCTGTAGATTGGAGAAAAGAATTGAAAAGAAGTACTGGTATGTTTTCCTTCCTTCTTAGAGAGATTTAAATCATGCCTGTACTATATCTCCTTGGTATACTGAATTTTTCTTAGCTCTTTGATTAGCACTGAAACTTTTAAAAAATAAATCATGCACACTTAAACGCACTTGTTTTATCTCATTTAATAAGGCAAAGTAAGCATAGTGTCTAAAAAGTTGATGAACTTTCTGGCAGAGAGAAGAAAAACGTGTTCTAATTTTAAATGAGGTAGGCTGGGAAATACCATGTTTCTTGAAACTCTACCAAATTTCCCTTTTAGGAGAAGTTTACAGCATGAAGCCATTGATTAAGATCATAAAAATTACTTGCTACAATAGAGCAATGGGTTATCTAAATAGAACATTTTATTTGCTTTGTATATAAAAAATGGAGAAAAAAAGGCATGGAGATATTTCTAATCCACATTTAACATTATAAACCATAGACCTTTAAATCATTATACATGGTGTAAATGTATGTAAATGTATGTAAATAACAAGACATCATATACAACTCCTGTAATCTTCAGTGGAAAAAGTAACTCTAAAATATAAAGAATGAGATGCTTAATTTATCAAATCACAAATAGTTATAATTAACAAGTCATTTGACTTGTCTAAATTAGATTAGTATGCCAATAATTCTTCTTAAAACCTATTTCGTGCTAAGCGTTATGTTCCTTCATCTTAAGGTATTCATTGTGATAGAAAAATGATTTTTTAAGATAACTTGATAGAATCAATCAACAAAACAGAAAAAAAATATATCCAGTACATGACATGCTTTTAAAAAATATACAAACTTTATCACTAATGTATTTTTCAAAACTAATTCTACCACCTATTTGCAGTTACATCATGCAAATACTTTTATTTGAGAGCTAAGGCTGTAGCTAAATGTGGAATATGTGCTTACCATACACAAGGCCCTGAATTCAATCCCTAGCACCAAAACAAAACACAATAAAACAATAACACAAACAACAACAACAGCAAAAATCCTATTTGTATAGATGATGTTAAAGACTATGATAGTTAAGTAACATGACATACTTGCTGTATAGTAATAGAAAATTAACCATATACTGAGATTTTTACAATACCAAATTTTCATCTTTGAAAATCTGCATTAATTCTTGAAACTCAAGCTCAGTTATATGGTTTGAATTTTTTGATTTTGTTCCAGTTTCAGACTAAACAAAAGGATTAAATATTAGTTAAATAAAGTAAGTTGTATGCTTTACCATCTAAAATAACAATTATATTTACATATTTCATTTTCTTAATTTTACTTTAGTCTTTATCTGCACTTAAACTCACTTATGCTGAAAGCTACAGAAAGAATATTTTACTTTTTGTCTCAGGAATC
>VMDO01031727.1:0-19777 GCA_007922755.1 Pedetes capensis
AAAAAAAAAAAAAAAAAAAAAAAAGAATGTAAGAAGACCCTCTCAGGGCCTGCGGCTATGGTGCATGCCTATAATCCCAGCTATTCAGGAAGCTGAGGAAGGAGGGTTATAGCTTCAAGGATAAAGGCAGCCTGTGCAACCTAGTGAGACCTTATCTCAAAAAATAAAAAAGGCAGTGGGGGTGCATCTCAGTGACACAGCATTTGCCTAGCATGCATGAGGGCCTGGGTTCAACCTCCTAGTACTGTGGAAAATAAAAATAATCCCTTTGGTTTGGCAGTTTCTTTTAAAAGTAAAAATCCCTTTAATACTTACTATATGACTCAGTAATTACACTCACAAGTTACATAAGACAAAAAAAATATTCATCTAAAATTCTGTACATGAGAGCTGAGGATGTAGCTCAGTAGCAGAGTGCTTGGTGGCTAGCATGCATGAGGAGTAATCCCCAGAACCATGAAAAAATAAATAAAAATTTAAAAATCTGTATATGAATGTCCACAGCAGCTTTACTCATAATAGCCAAAAGATGGAAACAAACCAAATGTTCTTCCAAGGTTGAACAGTTGAAGAAACTATAGTGTTACCATATGTGGAACACTACATAGCGATAAAAAGGAATGGCCTATTTATTTATATGTGCAACAACTTGAATGGATTTCATAGGAAAAATGCTGAGTAAAAAAAAAAATTCCAATTTGAAAAAGTGTTGTACTCTGTTTACATCATTCTTGAAATAATGAAATTATAGAGATGGAAAACAGATAAGTGGTTTTCTGGGATTAGGGGTTTCAAGGGAGAGGAAGTAGGTGTGGCAACAAAGAAGTAGCAAGACACAACTTTGTAGTGATAGAGTAGTTCTGCATTTTGATTGTGGTGGTGGTCAGAAAAAGCTACAAAAGTAATTTAAATTATTTAGAAGCATGATCTTGTAGCCAAGCACCACAGTACACACCTGTAATCCCAGGTATTTGGAAGGCAGCAAGACAGGTTTGAGACTAAAGGCAACCTGTACAATTTAGCAAGACTCCATCTCAAAATTTAAAAATTAAAAAGGACCTGAAGGTGTAGCTCAGTGGTAGAGTACCTACCTAGCATTTATAAGACCCTGGGTACCTCAAAAAAGGGGTGTGTCGTTGATGTGGGCCCTAATCCAACAGGATTAGTGTCCTTATAAGAGGATATCAAGACACAAAAAGAGACATACACATTAGACAACTGCATACAGAGAAACCACAAGAGGGCATAGGAAGATGGCAGTCATCTGTAAGCCAAGCACAGAGGACTCAGAAGAAATCAAACCTACTGGCACCTCATCTTGGACTTCCAGCCTGTAGAACTGTGAGAAAATTAATTTCTCTTATTTAAGTCATCCAGTCTGTGGTATCTGTCATGGCAGCCCTACCAAACTAATATACAACTACTTTGAAGTAGCTGCTATTATTACTCTCCTACAGATAAAGAAACTATGAGTTTAGTTAATTCACCCAAGGTCACACAACCCTTACAAAGCAAAGCCAGGATCTGGACCAAGGAGTTGTTGTTGTTAGGTGCCATCAAGTCGGTATCCGACTCATAGCGACCCTCATACGGTTTTCAATGGCTGACTGCTTCAGGATTGCTTTTAGAGTGGACTGCTAAGTCCTGCTCCCATTTTTGTGGTGCTGGGAATTGAACTAGGGACCTCAGAGATTGTAGCACAGTGCTCTACCACCTGAGCTAAATCCCAGCCCAGACCAAGGAGATGTGATTCAAAATACGTGCTCCTAACTATTCCACTACATTGATGTAGTCTATATGTGTTGCTATAACTGAATTTCTGAAACTGGGGAGTGCAAGATCAAGGCACTGGCAGGCTAGGTAACTGGTGAGGGTCTGGCTCTGCTTCCACCATGGTGCCTTGGACACTGTGTCCTCTGGAGGGGAGAATGCTGTGTCTTCACATGGTAGAAGGTAGAAGGCAAGAAGGGACTAACACTATGTCCTCACATAGCAGAGAGCAAAAAAGGACAAAGTCCCTCTGTCAAGCCCTTTTACAAGGGCATCTGATTCCATTTATAAGGGAAAGTGACCTCTTGATCCAATCATCTCCTTTTTAAAAAAACATAATTTATTATAATTACCATTATTATTTTTTGAGACAGGGTCTTACAATGTTAGCCTAGGCTGGCCTTGAACTCACTACGTAGCTCACTCTGGCCTTGAACTATAGATCCTCCTGCCTCAGCCTCCAGAGTGCAGGGATCACAGGTATGTGCCACCATGCCCTGATTCCCAATCAGCTCTTAAAGGCCTTATCCCTTAACACTATCACACTGATAATTCCTGCATTTTGGAGAGGACACAGGCAAACCACAACACGGACTCCAGATATATTAATGAATTCTTAAACACTGAACTTGCCTGCCATTCCTAATAAAAAAATTTACTTGAAATAAAGTGAAGGAATCATTTCCTGTGGCCATTTACAGGAATTTTTATTTTAATTTAAAACATTTATACATCCATAAATGAGATTAAGTTGTACTTTTACTTTTCTCACATGTCAGGTTTTGCTACCAGAGTTGTTTACTTCTATGTCATTATTTAACCTGAGAATTATCCATTTCTTAGAAGGTTAGAAGACAACTGGACACAGTGGCACTTACCTGTAATTTCAGCTACTTGGGAGGCTGAGGCAGCAGGAGTGCAAATTTGAGGCCAGTCTGGACAACTTTTATTTTGAGACCTTATCTCAAATTACAATTTTTAAAAAAAGAATGGAGATGTAGCTCAGGGTAGAGTGCCTGCCTGCCTAGCATGCATGAGGTCCTTGGTTCAATTACTGGTAAGGACAAGAGGTGATAGGACAGAGTAGTAGTAACTAGGCAGTAGATTTAGGGGAAGAGGAAGTAGGTTTATAATCTCTGCATTTTTTCCTTCGTTACAGAAGTCTATTCTGGTTCTTGTACCTTATTATAACAGCATTAATTCCTATCAACTTTAAGTAAAATAATCTACCCCACTGAGACGTTCATGTAACATACTGTGCAACTAACAGCATCTAACTTCCTCTGTATGGGTCCTCACTGTCTTTTGTTATATACAATTAACTCCCCTCCATTTATCTTTGTTTCCTAATTTTCCAACTCTATATTACCTCCTATTCTTCTGTTTTGTGATATATTTATTTTTTCTTGTATCTTTATGTTTTTCTTCTTTTTTATTTCCCCCAAACCTTTAATGTAATGGCAAATTCATAACTCTTGTATGTTAAGCACTACTTTATCCACATAAGTTTACTTATATGATATTTTGACTTATTTTTCTAAGTAAAATAGTCTGCCATTTGATATTTGATACAGTACACAGTAGCCATTTTGATGAATGCTTACTAACATCTAAGTCACTGAAGATGGGAAATGTCCCTTAAATAGAATCATCTGCAAATTCAGAGCAAAACTATTAAACATTTATTTTCTTTTTTTCTTGTTTTTTTTTTTTGTTGTTGTTGTTGTTGTTGTTTTTTTTGTACTTAATGATTGAACCCAGGGCCTTGCACATACTTTACAAATTCCTACCACTGGGTTGGACCTTCGGCACATTTTTTATTTTGAGATGGGGCCTCGCTAAATTACACAGGCCACCTCTGGCCTCAAACTTGGGGTCCTCCTGGCTCCACTTCCCAAGTCACAGGGTTTCAGGCATGTGCCACCGTGTCTGGCTACTAGTAAACATTTTTAATTAATTATGACAAATTAAAATTTCACCAAGGTGGGTATGGTGGCACACCTGTAACCTTAGCACTCAGAAGGCTGAGGCATGAGGATCACGAGTTTGAGGCCAACCTAAAGTAGAAAGGAAGACCTTGTTAAATGAAAGAAAAAAAGAAATAAAAAGAAAGAAAGAGAGAGAGAGAGAGAAAAGACTTCTCGTGGGACATGGAGGTATATGCCTCTAATCCTAGTACTCAAGAGGCTGAGGCAGGAGGATCTTGAGTTTGAGGACAGCCTGGGGCTACACAGTGAGCCCTTGCCTAAAAAACAAGAGAGACTTCTCCATAAAATCCTCAATTTCTTTTTTTTTTCTTTTTTCTTTTTGTGTTTTTTGTTTGTTTGTTTGTTTGTTTCTGAAACAGGGTCTTGCTATAGCCCAGGCTGGCCTTGAACTCATAATGTATCCCAACCTGGCCTCCAACTTGAGATGCACCTGCACCAGCCTCTCCACTGCTAGGATCACAAGTATGCACCACCATCCTTGGCTCAAAAAAGCCCCATTTTCTATGTCATCTTTTAAACTAAATGTTTACCCTGTTTCTTGTTACTGATTATTTTTCACAAAGTCAAAAACCAAATGGATAGTTTTTAAAAAAGACATCAAGTTTCTTGTTTTTACAAAAATACAGTTTGCAAAAAGAAAGTAAAGTATGTTTCCAATATGCTTAAAATATACTTTTTTGAGCACTTAACAAAATATTTCAGTTACAAGTCTAGAGAAAACTTTGTGGATAAGTTATAAACCCATGAAAACTGAGGTTAAGATGCAAATGTTGACACCAGCCTTTCGGTACATGAAGGAAGTCCATATAAACTAAGAAAAAAGAGTAGAACAAGGGGCCAAAGGTTAATCTTTCACTCCTGTAAAAGTTTAAACGCCAATAGCTGCTGAGTTTCTAAAGTCTTCATTTCCTTCTTGGACTAAATTGGCAGCTTTTAAAAGGGACTGAGAACAGAGGACGAAAGATAGGCTTGACGAAGTGCAAAGGGGCATAGCTAACAACAGTCTAACTACCCAATATTCCAGGAAAGGCTGGCACAAAAGTGAAAATAAAACCAAGGAGTTTCTACTTTTTTTTACTCATTACTAGCATCATTGCAGGTTGGGGTTTAGCTCAGCTGGTAAAGTGCTGCTCTGTGCTAACACCCTAGTTCAATCCACAGCACTGCAAAAACAGGAGGACCTAGCAGCCCACTCCCCAAACAATCAGCCATTGAAAATCCTACGAATACCAGCGAAGTACTGACATAGTGCTAGGCATGGCATAGTGTCAGGTAGTGTTTTGTTGTGTTATGCATAGGGTCGCTATGAGTCAGACCCAACTCCGTAGCACCTAACAACAACAACTACAACATCATTACCACCTTTTCACAGCACAGCAGAGCCAAAATTCTTTCATAACTTTTACAAATACAAGAGTTCTGAGACAAAACCTAACTTGAATCATTAGAAAAGAAAGTCACAGCCCCTCAGTGAGTCAGCTTACAGACCCACAAGCTACTCAATTAAGGGAGGCTGATTCCATTTGAGGAAGAACCTTGGAACACTGCCAAAAATGTAAACTTTAGTCTTTCTCCCAGGCTTCCCCAAAACGACTTAAGGCCTTACAGTCTTTTATCAGGCTGGCTTTGTGTAGGGGGAAAAAACCTACCAGACACTGGTTCTGAACTGGCAGAAAACCCAAAACATCACTATGGTCCATGAGTCAAAAATAAGAGCTTATGGTGTTAGAGATGAGTTCAATACACAGAACCACCGAGAGAGAGAGAGAGAGAGAGAGAGAGAGAGAGAGAGAGAGAGAGAGAGAGAGATATTCTTGTATGGAGGTCATTTGATAAATGGAGTTTCACCTCAGGTTTGTCTCACAGTGGGTCCCTAACAGCCATCCTGTGATTAATTTCCCAGTTTCAGAATGCAAAATTGGAATAGACATACTCAACAACGGGCAAAATCTCCACATTATTTCCAGAATGTTCCCAATTAGGCAGAGAACACTGTACTTTTTTAACATAAAACTGTACTCAATAACAGCCCCCAGTACAGGAAAAAAGTTTTAGCTGGGCATGATGGTGCATGCCTGTAATCTCAGCACTGGGGAGGCTGAGGTAGGAGGATCATGAGTTTGAGGCGAAACTGGTCTACACAGTGAAAGGAAGAAAAGAAGGCAAGGAGAGAGGGAGGAAAATTTTTTTGAAAAACGAAATGTGACTTATCTAGAAATTGGCAGCACTATATTACAGTCTACTCCAATACAATTTTTATAACTGCAAGCCAAGATAACTGGGAAGCACTTTAACTGTGATAATCAACTTTGATTCCTTATACTAAGCAAAAGCTAATTTAGAAACCATAAGAAATGTTCAACTTAATCAACTGGCTTAATTCTAATAATAAGAGTAGTAAACATGCTTGGGTGGCACAGATACACTTTTTACTTCCACTTTATTTCAACCAAGAGTGAGTTGATTTTAAATGAGTGACTGTGTAGTATTAAACATACAAAAATAATCACAGCTTACAGCCAAGGAGATCCTTAACTAATATTAATGATGTTTAGTAATAGTTCAGATATAACAAATCCTAACCATATAATCTTTTAAAATTTCAAATGAATTATTTTATTGTGATGTTGTTAGGTGCTGTCGAGTCCAGTCCAAATCATAGTAACCCTCACAGAGTTTTCTTTCTTTCTTTTTTTTTTTTCCTCTCCCTTTATTGGTAAATGATGGTGGAGTACAGAGTAATACAGCACTTGCTTTTTCCATTATGCAACTATTACATCACTTTTAGTTATACTTTTATCAACTTACAAGGCTGATAGACCCTTTCGACTAATATGTAGTAAAACTCATGCACATTTGTGTTATATTCTCCTATTTTTCCAAAGTATTCATAAAATTGCATCATTTACATTGAGAATATCCTCTCTCCCTTGATCCCTCTACATCAATTCTCCTCCCCATCCCACCCTCCACAATCTTCGCTTCCCTTTGCTAGTTCCCCCTCTCCTTCTTTCCACTCTTTATATTGTCCCTTCTTTGCTAAGTTTAACTGTGCATTTTTATATATCAACTTGTGTATAGGATTTTTTCTTCCTTTAAGTAAGATTCAGCTCCTACATATGAGTGAGAACATATGGTATTTCCCTTTTTGAGCTTGTGTTTGTTTGCTTAAGATGATGTTCTCCAGTTCCATCCATTTTGCTGCAAATGACATTATTTCATTCTCTTTACTGCTGAGTAGTATTTCAATGTGTTTATGTACCATAATTTTTAATCCCCTTTTCTGTTGATGGGCACCTGGGCTGGTTCCATATCCATGCTATTGTGAAGAATGCTGCATTGAATATGGAGATGCAGGTGTCTCTGTGGTATAATGACTTGTCTCCCTTTGGGTATATTCCCAGGACTGGTATAGCTGGGTCGTATGGCAGTTCTATTTATAGTTTTCTGGGGTATCTCCATATTGACTTCCAAAGTCTAACCATATAATTTAATAACATCCGGTTCCACAAAACAAGCAAGCTCAACATCAAGACATCCTTTAATTGTTTACTGTCATGGAAACCTGCCTATGGAAGTCTACCTAATTTGTTCAAGATTCAGTGCATATACTAAAAAAGATATATGATAACAAGTGTTGGCAAGAACATGAAGAGAAAATTTTAACCTTTACATGATGCTCGTGGGGATGCAAAATAGTGCAACTGCTTTGAAAAACTGGCAATTCCTGAAAAGGTTAAACAAAGACTTACCATAAACCCAGGAATTCCACTCAAATGTATATACCCTACAGTAATGAAAACATGTACCTAGAAAAACTTGCTCATTAATATTCATAAGAGCATTATTCGTAATAGCCAAAACACAGAAACAATCCAAATCTCCATCAACTGATAAAAGGGTATACAAAATGTGGTTTTGCTTACAAATGTAGTTTTCTATATAAGGGGAATATTACAGGCAATAAAATGTGGTTTTATATACAATGAAGTATTATTTGGCAATAAAAAATGAACTACTAATAGATGCTATAAAATGAACCCTAGAAACATGAGGCTAAGTGAAAGAAGCCAGTCACAAAAGATCACATATTACATGATTCCATTTATATGAAATGTCGAAAATAAGCAAATCTACAAATAGAAAGTAGATTAGTGGCTGTCTAGAGCTGGGAGAGATGGGGTTTTCTGAGGAATAATGACTAAGGGGTAAATTTTTCTTGGGGACAGGATAAAAATGTTATAAAATTGCAGAAATGATTCGTATACGCTAACTGTAAAATGACCCACTGGGAACTAACGGATCTTGTTGGATACAAGAAGCACTTACAACCATGGAATTGTACTGCCACTGTGGTAGGCACAATAAGACATCAAATATAATTCCTGCCTTCCATAGCTTCCTGATCATCTATGGGAAGAGTTAAGCGACCATTTATTTTCAACCTCTAATTTCAAAATCCTGTATCCCATTTAAGATTTCTTCAAATAAGTGATAAAACACCATTCTACAAATATACCTATATAAATGATTATTTAAAGAACAATGACCCTGCTGGGCCGGGTGGCGCATGCCTGTAATCCTAACGACTTGGGAGGTAGAGGCAGGAGGATCACAAGTTTGAGACCAGAGGCAGTCTGCATAATTTAGTGAGACCCTATCTCAAAAAGTAAAAATAAGGGCTGAGGGTGTAACTCAGTGGTACAGCACTTGCAAAGCATGCAAGTGCAAGGTCCCTGGGCTCATCTTACTAGCATGACTGAATGAATAAATGAAGAAAAATTTAAAATGCTGCAAACTAAGTCTACACATAACCAAAATCTTTATGGAAAAGCCAGGTATGGTGGTACACGCCTGTATCCTAGTACATAGACAGAGGAGGCAGGAAGATTGCAAGATTGAGCCCAGTCTGGGCTACAAGGCAAGTTTCTGTGTCAAAACAATGACAAAAACAAAAAACAAACAAACAAACAAAAAACAAATAAAAATCTGTGTGAGATTTTTAAAATCATGTTAAATAAAAAATGAATAATTACAGTTCTCATTATTATAAATGTATGCATATTTTAATAGGAAATTAAAGGAAATCCTAAGAGAAAGGAATCCTAAGAGAAAGGAACATAATTTCAATATATACATGACAACTAGCCATATGCACTACTATATATTTCGTTACAAAGCCTACAATTTATGCTTTTAGCTTTCTTATGCTAAGAAAACTTTCCTGTTAAGGTTTGGCCCTTTAAGGTTCCCCAAAAGCTCACAGGTTAAAAGCTTGGTCCACAGCTAATGGTGCTACTGAGGGGTGTTGGACTCTTTAGGAAGGTGAGGTTTAGTTGGAGGAAGCTGGGTCACTGAGCATGTGCCC
Organism: Pedetes capensis; assembly: GCA_007922755.1. Lineage (NCBI taxonomy): Eukaryota > Metazoa > Chordata > Mammalia > Rodentia > Pedetidae > Pedetes > Pedetes capensis. Next base: position 9,127 of record VMDO01031727.1, read on the forward strand.
TTGAAGGGTATAGTGAAAACTTGGCCCCTTCTCCTCTCTTTTTGCCAGTATGAGGTGAGCAGTTTTCCTCAGCCACCCATTTCCCACCATAGTGGGAAATGGGTGGCTGCCCATAGTGTTCTGCCTCAACATAGGCCCAAAAGCAATGGAGCCAGCCAACTATGGACTGAAACCTCTGAAACCGTGAGCCAAAATAAATCCTTCCTCCTTATGATTATCTCAGGCATTTTATACAACAATAGACAGCTGAATAACACATCTCCTTCATGGATTAAAAAAACTACAAATCCAAAATTTACAGGTAGAAAATAAAAGCTCTCTACAAAATTCTGGGGCACACTCACAATAAAGAAAACAAAGAAAAAATAGAAAAATAAGAGCAAAAGTATAAAAATCAATATAATCCAGATTTTAAATGCTCAAGAGGTATGTGACCCTGAAGAAAGTTTGATGATGACCACTATGTTTAGGTTCTTTTGTTTGTTTTTATTTTTTTTTTGATAGGATCTTGTCACATGGCCTAGGCTGGCCTTGAACTTACAATCCTCATGCAGCTGACAGCTTTTATCATGAATTTATGTTCAAGTATGTTAAATGCTTTTCATGTATCTATTACAAGGTCATTTAGCTTTTCTCTTTTCTTCTATTAACATAGTGAGTCACACTGACTTCTAATATTAAATCAACTCTGCAACTAGTGTAAAACCAAATTGGTCATGACGTGTTATCCTTTTTACAAAACTGTTAAATTCAACTTGTTGATACTTTCTTAATGACTTTGCACATATATCTTCATAAGTGATACTGAACTGTAGTTTTCTTTTTTCCTAATGTTTACATCTGGTTTGGTATTAAGGTAGTACTAACCTCATAAATGTGTTCTGAAATTTGTGGAAAAGTGGTATTATTCCCTCTTTAAACGTTTGATAAAACTGACCAATAAAGTCATATGAGCTAAAATTTGTGGGAAAACTTTTTATTTCTAACCTAATTTCTTTTTTTCTTTTTTTTTTGGTACTGGGGTTGAACCCAGGGCCTCGCGCCTGCATGCTCTGCAAGAGCTGGACCACTGAGCTGTGCCCACAGTGCATTTTTTTACTTTCTGAGGCAAGGTCTCGCTAAATTACTCAGACTGTCTCTGGTCTCGAACTTGTGATCCTCCTGCCTCCGCCTCCCAAGCCGCTGGGATTACACGCGTGCGCCACCGCGCCCGGCCTAACCCAATTTCTTTAATATAGAGAGCTATTTAGATGTTTTGTATTTCAGTTATTGCAACTCTTATTATTTTTCTTCTTCTGTTTATTCTTTTTCTGTCTTCTTAAGGCAGAATCTTGGATCACAGATTTTAGACCTTTCTTTTGAAAGTGTAACATTTCCTCCAAAGCACCGTTAGCTATATCCCACAAATTTTGGTACACTGCTATTTTCATTCAATTCTAAATATTTTTAATTTCACTAGTTGATATGTTATTTCAATTCCAAATATTTTCCAATTATCTCTTTCTTTTCTATTTCTGATTTAATTCTGTTGTAGTCAGAATAGCCTCTATATTATTTCAATCCTTTTAAATTTGTTGAAATGCATTTTATAGCTCAGTATATGAGTATTTTGGTAAATCGCTTAAAAACAATGTGAGCACAGCATTCTATAAATATGTCAACTAGGTACAGTCCATTGAGAATATTGTTCAAGTCTTCTACATTCTGATTTTTTTGTCTGCTTATTCTATCAATTGTTGAAAGAAAATGTTGCAATTTCCAATTCTAATTGTGAAAATGTCTACTTCTGGATTCAGCTGTCAGTTTTTGCTTTGCTGTACTACTGAATGCATATGCATTTAAGACTGCTGTCTTCTCAATAAATTGATCTTTCTTTCATGATGAAATGGGCTTTGTTGCGTCTAGTTATCATTTTTCCTGTTCTGAGGTCTTCTCTGATACAAATATAGTCACTTAAGAATTTTTATAATTAGTGTATATATAGTATCTTTTCCATTCTTTTAAATTTATATTTAAATTTATAAATATTTATATGTTGTTGTTGTTGTTAGGTGCCGTCATTGTCAGTATCCGACTCATAGCGACCCTCTGTACAACAGGGAAATCACTATTGTCAGTGCTTCTCTGCTGTGCATAGGGTTTTCAATGGCAGATTGATTTTTTGGGGGAGGGGGTTGCCAGATCCTTCTCCCAAGCCTACAGCTTCTGGTGTTCCCAGGCAGTCTCCCATCCAGGTACTAACCAGGCCCGACCCTGCTTAGCTTCCAAGATCTGACGGGATGGGATGCCACAGGGCTATGGCTGCAGGCAAATATTTATATAGATATGGGTTAAAATACATATTTGGAACTTGCTTTTTTATTAGTATTTTAATTGTACATATTTATGGGGTATAGAATAATTCAGTTCATATGTTTTATGTTGTTGTTGTTGTTAGGTGCCATCGAGTCGTGTCCGATTCATAGTGACCCTCATAGGGTTTTCAATGGCAGATTGTTTCGGGATTGCCTTGGGAATGGGTTGCCATGTCCTTCTCCCATTTTTGCAGTGCTGGGAATCAAAATCAGGACCTCAGAGACTGCAGAGCGGTGCTCTACCAACTGAGCTAAATCCCAGCCCATATGTTGCATAGGATACAACTATTAAAACCAGACTGTTGATACTTTCCTCTCCTTAAGCATTATACAGAAACTTTTCGAGGAATTTGCTTTTTCATCTAGTCTGACACTCTCTTTTTATTGGAGTGTCAGACCACTTACCATTTATCAATATAGTTGGGTATAAATCTACTTTAATGAAAAATATTTTCCCAGTTAGTTACATATTCTGTTTCCTTTTCCTTTTCTCCTTCTTTGCTTAACACTAAGCTAATTATCCCTCAAGGGGTTATTAGCTATGATCTCTCTGCTTACTTTTTTAGTTGTTGTTGTTAGGTATCCGACTCATAGCGACCCTCATAGGGTTTTCAATGGCGGACTGTTTCGGGATTGCCTTGGGAGTGGATTGCCAGGTCCTTCTCCCATTTTTGTGGTGCTGGGAATTGAACTCGGGACCTCAGAGACTGCAGCGCAGCACTCTACCCACTGAGCTAAATCCCAGCACTTTTTTAGTAGTATGCATATTTATCTTACATAATCTGCCTTCAAATAATCTGAATATTATTTGAAATCAGTAACATAGACCAGATTTTAGAAATTCACTGTAATCACAGGTTTGTTAGTAAAAACACAATCTTGTTATAGGAAATATCACTCTAAAAAGTTCTATAAGGATGGCTCACAGCTTTGTTTTGTTTAGAAGTTTTGTTCTAAGATCCTATTTCAAAAACAAATAAGACTTTAAGAGAGCCTGTTAAAATAAGTTACCTACGCCAATAAGCCTGCAGCTATACTACCCTGGCGTCAGATCTTGGAAGCTAAGCAGGATCAGGCCTGGTTAGTACTTGGATGGGAGACCGCCTGGGAAAACCAGGTCGTGTAGGCTTAGGAGAAGGACCCAGCAGCCCACTCCTGAAACATCCAGCCATTGAAAACCCTATGAATAGCAGAGAAACACTGACAATAGTGCCAGACATGGCACAGTGTCAGGTAGTGTTTTATTCTGTTGTACATAGGATTGCTATGTCAGACTCGAGCCAACGGCACCTAACAGTATCAACAACACAGCATATAATTCTGAATAATAAATGGCACCTCTGGTTCTGGCACAGAAGATGTAATGATTTTCTCTTTTTCTTACTGAGTGTTATAGACAAGAGATCAGATGTCAGACCTTTAAGCTAGGCATAGTGGTACCCACGCTTGTAATCCCAGCACTCAGGAGTCTAAAGGAGGAGGATCAAGAATTTGAGAACAGCCTGGGCTCCATAATGAGTTCTAGGGCAGTCTGGGCTCCATAGTGAGACTCTGTCTCAAAATACAAACAAACAAATAAAAAAGATGCCAGACCTTTTAACTTTTGCTCCAGTATTTGGTGCAGCATATATGGTTAAACCTCATTTTTCCCCACATGAAATATCCCAATCATCTCTGGAAAATCCTCATTCAAAATGAGGCACTAAATATAGTGTTTTAAAAAGACAAGGCTTTATGTAACACTATCAAGTATCTTTAAATAAACTAAATCTTTTAACTTTCTAATTGGTTATATAGAGCTACTATTTTCTCTCCAAGATCTACAAACAAGAAATTGTGACTTTCAATACTATGTATTTACAATTTCAATAATATATAATTACAAGTTAATAACTTTATCTCAAAATATAAAAGACCTATCAGATATAACCCCATGGTGCATGCCTGTAACCCCAGCAACTTGGGAGAGGTAGGCAGGAAGATTGTGAGTTCAAGGCCAGAGGCAACCTGGGTAATTTAGCAAGACCCTGTCTCAAAGTAAAAAATTGAAAAGGGCTCAATATGCAGTCCAGTGGTAGAGAACTTAACCAGCATGTACAAGGCCCTAGGTTCAATGCCCCTAATACAAGGGAAAAAAAAAAAAAGCCCTATAGAATCTGTTTGATGAAATTTTACTTGTAATTTTATTTCAGAATACATTTCTGGTTGGTTGTTTTTTTGTTTGTTTGTTTGTTTGGTTTTTTTGCGGTACTGGGGGTTGAACCCAGGGCTTTGCACTTGCATGCTTTGCAAGTACTGGACAATTGAGCTGCACCCCCATCCCACTTTTTTACTTTTTGAGACAGAGTCTCACTAAATTACGCAGACAGACTCTGGTCTTGAACTTGTGATCCTCCTGCCCCTCAGAATACATTTCATTAACACACATACACACATAGCAAATTCAAAAGGAACTTAAGAGTTTCAGCGGCTCGGAAGGCGGAGGCGGGAGGATCGCAAGTTCGAGACCAGAGGCAGTCTGCGTAACTTAGCGAGACCCTGTCTCAAAAAGTAAAAAAATGGGCTGAGGGCGCAGCTCAGTGGTCCAGCACTTGTAGAGCATGCAGGTGCGAGACCCTGGATTCAACCCCCAGTACCACCAAAAAAAAAAAAGGAACTTAGAGTTTACCTAGTACAGAAAGGTTTGCTCCTGGCCGGGCGTGGTAGCGCACGCCTGTAATCCCAGCGGCTAGGGAGGCGGAGGCAGGAGGATCACAAGTTCGAGATCAGAGGCAGTCTGCGTAATTTAGCGAGACCCTGTCTCAAAAAGTAAAAAAAAAAAAACGGGCTGAGGTGCAGCTCAGTTGTCCAGCACTTGCAGAGCATGCAGGTGTGAGGCCCTGGGTTCAATCCCCAGTGCCGCAAAAAAAAAAAAAAAAAAGAAAAAAGAAAGGTTTGCTCCTCAGGTTCCCAAACATGGCCTACAGATAATGATAGTGATATCTGAACTATTTTTCACCTACACAGTCCATAGTACTTGGATGGGAGACCGCCTGGGAAAACCAGGTGCTGTAGGCTTGGGAGAAGGACCCAGCAGCCCACTCCTGAAACAACCAGCCATTGAAAACCCTATGAATAGCAGAGAAATACTGACAATAGTGCCAGACATGGCACAGTGTCAGGTAGTGTTTTGTTCTGTGACTGACTTGACTTTGACTAAACTTTTATTAACTCCTGTTAGACAAGAAGATTTCAATACAAAATAAAAATAGTATTATGTTTATGGAACATCAATAGTCAACTGCAACTCAAATCTTCCAATTATATATAAATTATATTTAATGTAGGAGATGCAGGCAAAGTAGGAGTTCCTGGGGCCTACAAAGTTCCAAAATAACTGAATTTATTCTATCTGTGTCTGTCCCTGGAACAAAAAGAGAATTATATTCCTCATACAAATTGGAGGCATTTATTCTTTTCTCTTGGGAGCTGCCAATAGGAATACCCTTTCAGGAAGTGATACTCAGGATTTTATGAACGGCAGTTATTAAAATAGCTTAACTAAGTAACTAAAAGAGAAGTGTTGAAGGGAAAAACTGCAATTGTAATAAGGCTTATTTCTTCTTTCCATCCTTCTTTCCTTTCTGTCCCTCCAACTTCTCCTTCTCTCCCTCCAACTCATTCACTTACTTATTTCCTTACTTTCTTTCCTTCCTTCTTTTTTGTTCAGTAGTAGATCATTAAAGACAACATTTTTTGAAGCATTTCTGGAGACACATGGCAAAATAAAGAACGCTTGGTAGAAAAGTTTAAGCACTGGCGCCAAATTGGCACTCTAGATTGTCATATTATAATGTTTTATTCAGTTCATGGCCCAAGGTGAATTTTTTACTTTTTATAATATTTTTATCTACAATGTGAAAAAATAATAGCTCAAACTTTTAGAGAGTATTGTGAATAAATTTTTGTAAATTCCTTTGAAAAGAAATGTCACATAAAAGCAAAAAAAAAAAAAAAAAAAAGATTTCAATTTCTTATAGTAAAACTCACCTCACACTAAAGCTCTAATTAATAAAATGAAGGAAATGAAGCTGGGCATGGTGGCACATGCTTGTAGTCCCAGCTACTCCAGAGGCAGAGGCAGGAAAACTGCTTGAGCCCACAAATTCAAGACCAGCCTGAGCAATATAGCAAGACCCTGCCTCATAAAATAAAATAAAATAATAAAATAAATGAACTATTGCTTTACAAATTCAGTTAAGTAGGAAAAAAAAATGTCTTTTAAATATGGCCTCCCAGGGATTAGAGAGAAGAGTAACTTTGAGCAACAGATTCTTTCCAGTCTCCTATCCAAGGATTCTCCATGCAATACCTCTAATAATTACTTACTTAACCTCAGTTCAAACCCTCCCTGTAAAAGAGAAATACTGTACAAAGCAATAACTTCTAATTCAGGGTAACTACTTCCCAAACAGTAGGGTGTTTTGTTATTGTTGGCGTTTGTTTTGTTTTGGTTTGTGTTGTGTTGTTTTGACTCAGAACTTTTTAAAAATATAATGAAAACCGTGGACTCTCTCTACAGAAAACTATACATCCAGGGCTAAGGGATGTACCTTGATAGTATAGCACTTGCCTAGCCTCCTCAAAGCCCTGAATTCAATCTCTAGCACCAATGAAAGAAGAAAGAAAAGAAAGGGAAAGAAAGGAAAAGAAAAGAAAAAGTTCCCAGCAATTTGGGAGGCAGAGGCAGGAGGATGGCAAGTTTGAAGCCAGAGATAGCATGGGTAACTTAGTTAAGACTCTGTTTCAAAATAAGAAGCAAAAAATGAGCTGAGGGTGCAGCTCAGTGGTACAGTACTTGCAAAGCATGTATGATGTGTGTGTGTGTGTGTGTGTGTGTGTGTGTGTGTGTGTGTGTATACAAACACACACGGGTTTTTGGTTTGTTTTTACCTGTAATTTTATTCAAAGACCCTGATGTCTGTCTGTGGACTCTCTTGCCATATTTCACTATAAGGAAACTAGTGTTCTCATTTACTAATAAGAGAACATATTTATATTCCTTCTCTCTATGGAGAGGAATGTGGTTCTATTTAGTAAAATTACAAGTGCTTATATCCTTTGATCTAGGAATTCCACTTCTAGGAATTTATCCTATAAACATGTTTGAATGTGTGTGACATGACATTGTATACAAGGCTGGGACTATAGTACTGCTTTTATCAACAAAATACGGTTGTATATCTAAGAGTCCATCAATAGAAAATTGGTTAAGAGCTGGGCATGGTGGTGCACACCTGTAATCCCAGCACCTTGGGAGGCGGAGGCAGGCAAGTTCAAGACCAGAGGCAGTCTGCATAATTTAGCAAGACCCTGTCTCAAAAAATAAAAAAAATGGGCTGAGGGTGCAACTCAGTGGTACAGCACTTGCAAAGCATGCAAGCGCGAGGCCCTGGGTTCAACTTCCAGTACCACAAAAAGAAAAAGAAAAAAGAAAACCGGTTGAATTATGGTTTAATGTACAATGGAGTACTAAGTAGCCTTGAAAAAAGAACAAGTTCTAAATGTACCAATATAAAATAATTTCTAAAATATTTTAAGCACAAAAAGCAAAATACACAATAATACACATAATATACTTATCTTTGTATTTTAAAACATGGAGGGGACACTGGGCATGGTAGTACAGGCCAGTAATACCAGTACTTAGGTGATGGTGACAGGAGATCATGAGTTCAAGGGCAGTCTAGGCTACACAGGGAGATACCATCTCAAAAAAACACCAAAAAACAGAGGCTGGGAGTAGCTCAGTGGCAGAACACTTGTCTAGCATGTACAAGGCCATAGGTTCAATCCTCAGCTTCCACCCTCACCAAAAAAAACCCAAAATTCAAAAATCAAGCCATGCTGTACTAACATTCTTTGACATTCACAGTAATTTTTTTTTTTCCGGCAGTACTCCCGATCCTCCTACCTCTGTTTCCCAAGTCACTGGGATTACAGGCGTGAGCCATCACGCCTAGCCACAGTAATGTTTTATTGTAATTTTTCATAGGTTACTGTCTACAGTGATGTTAACTGTTTTCTAAGCAACACATAATATGTCCCTTCAATGTTTCAATTATGTTCCCTTTTTTCAGGTTCATGATATCTTGACATCGCCACATCCATCCTTACCTGTGTGTCTCAGACATCTGAGTCCATATATGCCGATTATAAATGCCTACATTAGTTAACTTTTTCATTACCATGAAAAAATACCTTAGATAAAAAACTTAAGGGAGAAATGATTTATTTTAGCTCATGGTTTCAGTCCATGGTCAGGTGTTTCCATTACTGTAGGCCTGTGGCAAGGTAGAAACATCACGGTAGAAGGGCACAGTAGAAGAAAGCTGCTCATCTGTGGGCTGCCAGGGAGCACAGAGAGCAACAGAAAGGGTCTAGGGACAACATAAACCCTTTAAAGGCACACTCCCAGTGACTTACTTCCTCCAACTAGGCCCCACTTCCCAACAGCCTCTGCTCAACTATGAATGATTAATCCATTGATGAAGTTAACACCCTCATGATCCAATTTCCTCTCAACAGCACCTTCAGCTGGGACCACATCTTTGCAACGTGAGACTTTAAGACTATTTCATATCCTAACATTAACAGTACCTCAAGAGTGCATCTGATTGAGTTTTCAAATCCCCTATGACACCTACATACAGCACAGACTCAATAAAAGCTGGTTGAACTTTAACTGCTGAAAAATGTAAACACAGCCAGCCAGAGTGGTGCACACCTGTGATCCCAGCAACTGGGAAGGCAGAGACAGGAGGATTGCAAGTTGGAGGCCTGCGTGTAACTCAGCAAGATTTTGTATCAAGATAAAAAATAAAGAAGGGGCTGAGGTGCAGCTCAGAGGTAGAACACTTGCAAAGTATGCAAGAGACCCTTGGTTTGGCTCCTAGTGCCACTAAACAAACAAACAAACAAAAACTCTTAAGATTTCAATATATCTACTATGTCAATATAGCTACTAAAATGGAAACAGTAGCTTCTGATAAATTTAAACATTAAATGTAGTTTCTAAATTTAATAGAAGACATCCTGAACTGGAGGCACCATCTCCTGAAATCAAATGGCTCCTCAGATTACATTTTAACTTCACAATTGTTAATCCGTAGTAATCCTCTGGAGTCAGGCAAAGCAGAAACTAAATGGACACCATCTCTGGCAGCAATTTATGTGATGAAAGTCATATACGGGGGTGCTTCAAAAAAGTGTACACATTTTAAGAAATGTTATCTATGTATTACTTTTCAAAGTTGAATTGAATTACAATGGTAACCCCTTTGAGCACCTCTTGTAATTGCAGAAATCAAACGTGACTTGTATTCATCCTCTGTTATCAGTATATATTGAGTATTATAATTTAAATACTTAAAATATATATACATTTTTTGGCACCCTCTGTATTTACCCTTTGTAAGAGCAAAGTTATCAGTCATGCAGGTCATATCCATTACAACAGATACCAGCACCTTGCTATCTTTTTTTTTTTTTTTGGCAGTACTGGAGGTTGAACCCAGGGCCTCACGACTGCATGCTTTGCAAGTGCTGGACCACTGAGCTGCACCCTCAGCCCTTTTTTTTTTTTTTTTTTTTTTTTTTTTTTTTTTTTTTTTTTTTTTTTACTTTTTGACACAGGGTCTTACTAAGTTATGCAGACTGCCTCTGGTCTCAAATTTGTGATCCTCCTGCCTCTGCCTCCCGAGCTGCTGGGATTACAGGTGTGCACCACCATGCCCGTCCTTGTTATCTTTATGTAGGCAACACTACCAGTCTTCAGAAGACTGAATATCTGAGACAATACTCAGTATTAAAATTAAATTCTAGGGCTGGGGATGTTTCTTTGTGGTATAGTGCTTGCCCATCATTCGCAAGGCCCTAGATTCAATCCTCAGTACAACAAAATAAATTAATTAATTTAATTAAATTCTAGGACAGCAAATTTAGATTGGCATTTGCTATTATCACTCTAAAATTAACCTACATTTTGGTTAAAATAAAGGCTATTCTATGTAATCACCAAGTTACGTGATGGCTTAGTTCTTTAATTTTCTGAGCCAATAATACTACTGGAAAAATACTTGCAATTCCACTATTACTACTAGCTCATCTACAAATGCTAACCGAATTTATAAAACTTCTAAGGCTTTTGAGCTGGGTGTGGTGGCACACGCCTGTAATCCCAGTGGCTCAGGAGGTGGAGGCAGGAGGATTGCAAGTTCAAGACCAGAGGCAGTCTGCATAACTTAGTGAGACCCTGT
>VMDO01031728.1:0-19697 GCA_007922755.1 Pedetes capensis
AATGTACCTAGAAAATGCAAAGTCTTTTAGATTATAAATTATTAAATTAGGCAATTCATCCATTAAATAATAAATGTGTCTTACAAAAACCCATAAAATAAAACAAAAATAATCTAATCATTTTACTCAACATTGTAACCTCAGAAAATATGCAACATTTAATGACATAAATACACAGAAATACACTCTGAATGAAATAACATTATTTTTACTTAAGCATTAAGTCACATCAAGTATTTAACTTTAAATATAAAAATGTGAATGAAATAATATATTTCTATAACATTCAAATTTGCTTTATAAGGGTGCCCTTGTGAATTTATTGTCTACCAGCTCCAAATCCACTTTGCAGTATTTTGCTATCACATGAGGAAATTAAGTACTACACACATGTCCTTCTTTGGCAGTTGGATCTCCATTATATTCTGCCAGTTAGGGACACTGGAAGCAGATTGGAAAACAGGAGAAAGGGAGAAAGCATTTTTGTATTTCTACTTTCTGTCTGCAATTGTAACTTTTCCATAATTGTAGCATTTTCTCACAGCCTCCAGCTTCTTTTGGCACACTTAGAACCAGCCGCATAGGTTCCAGAAGTTTCCAATGGTGACTAGGTCACAGCCCCATTAATAGGTCTGAACTCCAGTTCCTTTGTTCTCCAACTCTATGGGTGGAAGTTGATTTCTGTAGTTAATTGTTCTGGGTAAAGTAAAAGCCCCTAAGGTAAAAGCCTCTTTGCTGTTTCACTTCTCTATCATTTGTATAAACAATTCTCTGTATGAAATCTGTTCTATTCTGGAGATTTTCAGATATCTGTGATTTCTGTTTCCTGAATAATGTCATAAGAATCAGGTTTTTAGTAATTTTGATCCACAAATGTTCTTTATTTTTAATTTTATTCTTTTTATCTATTTATTATACATGAGACACTCAGAATTGGAAATATAATCTTTTATTTATATCAGCTTTTATTGGTTCATTCATAGTGTACTTTTATTTAGCTGAATTTTAAATATTATTTTCATCAATGTAATTAGCACTTATAACTCACCATTAAATACAAAAGGCAATACTGTACAGTGGCTAAGTGGTCTTTTTAATAAATGGTGCCAGGTCAACTGGCTATTCATGTGGGGAAAAAATTATCTTGATTCTTACCTCACATCATACACAATTACAAGTGTAGCTGTAAAGTAAAAGGTTAATATCTTAAAGAAAATCATAGAAAATCATCATGTTACTTTGGAAGAGAAAACATTTTTAGAAAAGGAAAAGAGATCCATAATCATGAAAGAAAATTTTATAAACTGGACTATATTACAGATTTTTATTGCTAAAAGTACCATGAACAGTATGAGCAGACACTACATAGAGTAAAAGAAAGTATTTGTGATATATATATATATATATATATATATATATATATATATGACCAAGGATTTACATGCAGACATGGGAAGACACATCAATGAGAAAAAGAAACCCAATAGAAAATGGGCAGAAGATTTACACATCCAATTCACAAAGGTACATCAAGTAGACAGAAAGTGTTAAATGCAATTCAAGTTAATCAGTGATGGAGGAAATGAAAATTAAAATCAATAAATGATACTCATTAGATACCTCACAAGAATGGCTAAAATTTTTTTAAACATTAAAAATATCAAATGTTGTATACAGAACATAATACTGGTGCATCATAGTGTTAACCACTACAATTTTAGAAATCTCTTTAGTAGGCTTTCCTTCAGTTGAACATCTGCAGAACCTATGACCCAGCAATTACTCTGTTACAAGTATATCTAACATACATGCATGTGCAGCTCATTAAAACACAAGTAGTGTTATGATTTTGTTCTAGCAATATTTGCAATAGCTTCAATTTGGAAACTATGTGAAGGCCTATTCATAATAGAAGGATAAACAAATGAAATGTATTCACACAATGAAACTCTAGAGCAGAAATAACTTCATAACTATACCTCACAAGCAAGGATTAATGTCACAAACCTAATGTTCAGCAAAATAAACACTAGAATACATACAGTGTAGCCTCAATTACAGAAATTACAAAAATAGACAAAGCAAATCCTGGATGTTCACAGTCAGGATAACTGGTTACCACTGACAGAAATAGGAGATAATAACCGAAGGAAAACAGATGGGAAGTTTCTGGGTTGCTCTTTATTTTTGATTGACATATCATATTTGTACATATTTGTGTGCTACAATGTGATATTTTGATTCATTTACCATTTCTTTGGGGTAACATATGCAAATCTCTCTTTTCTAAATGCTTTGAGATATGTAATATATCCTCATCAATTATGTTCATATAACACCAGAAATGAATACTCATATCAAACAAATATAACTTTGACCAGTCTGTCCCCCTTTTTCTCTTTGCCCAGTCTCTGGTAACCATCACTTTCTTTCTGACAATTTATTTAGAATCCACTGATGATGAAAGTATGAGGGGTTTGTCTTTCTATGCTTGACTTATTTCATTTAATGTGTCCTCCAGTTCCATCCATGTTGTCACATATAACAGGATTTCATGATTTTTGATGACTGAATGATATTCTATTTTGTATGTGTACCATGTTTTCCAGGTTACTTTTAACCCATTAACATACACCATCCTATTTATAGAACAGTAACTGATTATTATTTCTTGGAATTTATATCAGACTTGTATGAATGCACATGTTATCCTACTACATCTCAACTTTATCTTCCGTCAGCTACTTGCTTTTATGTTTAGTTTAACAGAAACTATGGTGTTGTAAATATTTCATTATAGTGAGTTATGGTTCTATAAATGGAATGCTGTGCATTAACTGGTTAATGTTCTATTTCTTGAATGTTTGTTACAAGTGTTCAGTTTGTGAAATCTCATTGGGCTATTTACTAGTGAAGAGTGTACTTTTTTGATATTTTATACTTCAATATGAAATTAATAGAAAGAAAGAACAAAGGAAAGGAAGAAAAAAGAAAGGAAAGAAAGAAAGAAAAAAGAAAGAAGCTTGGACAAATGTCTACTTCACTATGTGCTTCCCTAAACCTATTTTTCTTTTTTCTTTTTTCTTTTTCTTTTTCTTTTTCTTTTTTTTTTTTTTTTTTTTGTGGTACTGGGGGTTGAACCTAGGGCCTCACACTTGCATGGTTTTGCAAGTGCTGTACCACTGAGCTGCACCCTCAGCCCTTTCTTTTCTTTTCTTTTTTCTTTTTTCTTTTTTTTACTTTTTGAGATGGTCTCGCTAAATTATGCAGACTGCCTCTGGTCTAAAACTTGCCATCCTCCTGCCTCCACCTCTGAAGTTGCTGGGATTATAGGCATGTGCCACCACACCTGGTGCTAAACTGATTTTTCTGTCTTTCACTAGCTGAGGTATTTTTTGCCCCGAATCTTATTTCACCATTCTTTTCATGTAGTTTTATAAGTAACTTTATAATACATGAAGAAAAGATTGAAGTTGTCCATGATGTTTTTTTTACTTTGTTCTATAATCAACACCCATGGAAGCAGCAGTCAAGAAATCAAAAGATGCATTGCATTGGGGAAAGCTGTTTCAAAAGACCTCTTTAAAGTGTTGAAAAGTAAAGATGTCACATTGAAGAAAGAGGTGCATCTGATTCATGCTGTGGTATTTCAGTTGCATCATATGGATGTGAAAGCTGGACATTGAATAAAGGAGACAGAAGAAGAATTGATGCTCTTGAATTATGGTTCTTGAGATGAATAAGGAATATACTATGGACTGCCAAAAGAACGAACAGATCTGTCCCAGGAGAAGTGTAACCCAAGTGCTCCTTGGAAGCAAGGATGGCTACACAGCATCTAACATGTTTTGGACATGCAGTCAGCAGGAATCAATCCCTAGAGAAGGACATCTTGTTTGGGAGAGTGGCAGGTCAACATCAACAAAAAAAGGAAACCCTCATCTGGATGGATTAACATAGTGTCTCCAACAATGACCTTAAACATAAGAAGATCATGTGTCTGGAAGAGAAATGGGGAGTATTTCCTTCTGTTGTACATAAGGTTGCTATGAGTTGGACCTGACTTGACAGCACCTAAAAACAACAAATGTATTCATAAGGAGTAATTTTACGAATACACAGAATTGTTGTTGTTCGCCTGCGGCCGTAACCCTGTGGAGTCCGATCCCGTCAGATCTCGGAAGCTGAGCAGGGTTGGGCCTGGTTGGTACCTGGATGGGAGACCGCCTAGGAACACCAGAAGCTGTAGGCTTGGGAGAAGGACCTGGCAACCCCCTCCCAAAAGTCAATCTGCCATTGAAAACCCTATGAACAGCAGAGAAGCACTGACAATAGTGTTTCCTCTGTTGTACAGAGGGTCGCTATGAGTCGGATACCGACTCGACGGCACCTAGCAACAACAACAACAATTGTTGTTGTTCAGTGCTTTCAAGTCTGATCCATATCAGTCCTATATATAACTGAAAGAAACACTACTCGATACTGCACCATTCACATGATCACTTTTATGTTTGAGCTCATCATTGCAGTCACAGTGCTTCTTCTCATTTTGAATCATAGCACATCAGGCAATGGAGGGCCCAGGGTTCTTCTCCATTGCCCTCATTAAGGTCAACCTTACTTTGAGAAGGCAAAACTTCCCCAGTCATTTCTTGAATGCCTTTGAACATGGGAGGCTTATCTTGTGGAATTATATTTGACAGTGCTTTTCTGGTAGTCACAGGGTTTTCAACAGATAATTGTTTCCAGAGTGGGCTGTCATGTACTGCTCCCTAGTGTGTCTTAGTGTGGAAGCACAGATGAAACTTGTCTAGCATGTGTGGTCCTGCTGCTATCTGAAATAATGGTGGCATAGCTTTTAGTATCACAGCAACTTGCAAGTCCTCCAGCACAAGCTGACAGAGACATGGGGGACAGAATTATTAGTTACTTTTAACTTTATCAAACGCTACCATGGAATGTCTTATGGCTGTTGATTTTAATTTTTTCAGTTATTATATTTTTAATATTCAATGTTGAGTGTACCACAAAACTACACATGTGTACTCATACATATATGCAGGTGGTTGTATGTACTTACACAAACTATGAATTTCCCTAAATATTATGATTAATTCTGAGTGAAGCTTAATTTCAGTACTTCACTATCTGATTTCTTGTGTAATTGTTCATTTACACTATCAAAAATTGTTGCTCAAATACAAAATGTAATATGCATTCTAACTTCTGTCAAAATGTTATGTAATAATATCATTAAAGAAATAAAGAATTTTTAATAAAAGAGATGTAGTTATTTTGATGAGCATTACTTTTTGTATCATATACATTAATATACAAAAATAGAATTACATTCATTTTGTATGCCCCAATACTCAAGATCTTTGTTGAATGTATACATTAGCAAGCATAATTTGACTTGTGATTTATATCAATCCAAGCAATAACAAACATGTTGAATTGGGGTTTAGTATAGACAAAAACAGGATGTGGCAATCCACTCCCAAAGCAATCCCAAAACAATTAGCCATTGGAAACCTATGAGGGTTCCTATGAGTCAGAACTAACTCGATGGCACCTAACAACAACAACATAGACAAAAATGTTAACTAAGCTTTAAGTTAGTTTTAGCAACCAAAGGTGTTGCATTTTGACTATTGTGAAAACATACTGGCATACTCTAAGCACTAATCTGAATAAGAAATGCAAAATTCTTATTACCTTCTAGTCACATGATGATAATAATAAGCTATTGTTATTGTTGTCATTAGGTGCCATCAAGTCGGTACCCAACTCATAGCGACCCTACGCACAACAGATGAAACACCATTGTACAGACGAAACACACTATGAAACACACTATGTACAACAGAGGAGACACTGCTATTCATAGGGTTTTCAATGGCAGATTGGTTTTGGGAGTGGGTTCCTGGGTCCTTTTCCCTATAGTAAGCTATGTTGTTGTTGTTAAATGCCATCGAGTCGGTATCCGACTCATAGCGACCCTCTGTACAACAGGGGAAACACTATTGTCAGTGCTTCTCTGCTGTTCATAGGGTTATCAATGGCAGATTGACTTTTGGGAGGGGGTTGCCAGGTCCTTCTCCCAAGCCTACAGCTTCTAGTGTTCCCTGATGGTCTCCCATCCAGGTACTAACTAGGCCCGACCCTGCTTAGCTTCTGAGATCTGACAGGATCAGCTGCCACAGGGCTACAGCTGTAGGCATAGTAAGCTATAATCATCATTAAAATGAAACCTCTCTATGTCTTGGAAGAGAAAAGCAAGAGTTATAATCAATGGTATACACAATTCACAGATGGGAAAATGATATCTTTTAATCTGCATTTGACATAATGGGTTTGGATCAAGGGTTTGGAACCATAGAAAAGTTCTTTATTTCTAGAGCTAACATTTTCAAACCTATTTGACGATGGAAATATTTTCATTTGTAAGTAAATAGTGCTCCTTGAAAGGTTTTATTTACACCTGTGGAAGCTAAAAATGATTTGCCCTTATGAGAGTTTGAAGTATTATAATTTATGAAGAAATTTCTCAATGGAACCTAACTTATTTCATAGATTTTTATTCTATATTGAACTTGAAGTAGGAAAATATCTCTTTATAATTAAGCACACATCTGCCCTCATTTTGTCAATAAAACCTTTCTACTTCCAATGAACAACAAAAATTTTAAAATTAATATTAAGGAGACTGTTTTCATCTTTCCTGAAGTTCATTTACACCTGTATCAATAGGTAGGCAAGACTCTCACTTACAGGTGTTCTTTTAGGAAATTTCTATCAAATCTTTTTTGAGGCTTGCGTGTTGCTATGATTCTGAAAGCTATGCTACGAGATACCAGCTGGGCCATCACAGTGGACAGTTTTCAGCTGAGCTTCCAGACTAAGACAGACTAGGGAGAAGGACCCATCAGCCCACTCCCAAAACAATTAGTGATTGAAAATCCTAGGAATACCACAGAAGTACTGTCAAATACAGTGCTGGAAGGCATTCAAGAAACAACTGGGAAAGCATTGCCTCCTCAAAGTAGATTAGACCTTAATGACAGGAGTGGAATAGAGCCCCTGAGACCTCTTTTTGCTGATGTGGCATAACTCAAAATGAGAAGAAACAGTGGCTGCAATCTATTGGGTTGAAACATAAAAAGATTGTGTGCATAGCACACTGTTGGATAGTGTTTTGTTCTGTTGTAGACAAGATCACTATGAATATGATCCTATTAGACAGCACCCAAGAACAACAACAAAAAATAAAATACTTTACTAAAAAATGAAGATCAGTAATTTTATTAGGTTTCATAAAGGTTTTCTTAAGCAAATTTTTCCTTCCTCTGTTTTTGAATCTCATTTTTACTTGGTTCTTTTAACAAGGAATATAGCTAGTAAAATATATCTCTTTGAATCATGGTTCAATTTTCCTTTAGCAAAAAATATGCATAGATTACTCCAATAAATGTGATCTGAAACCCATCCAGAGACCTGATCTCTGGCTAATGTGTTTGAGTTGCCCAAGAATCTTTAATATTTTTCACTGGAATCAAATATTTAGACTACAGCCCTGTCTTCAGATTGATGATAATATGTGGCATAATAATGCATTAATGACCATGTTATTTATTAGGTTAATGTGCTCAGTTTTTATAATGATCTGTTCTAACTCTTTGATGGCAATTACTGAGATATCCTGACATTGATCCTTGAAAGAAGTTCCGTTTAGAATGCGGAGCTGCCACAAATGAACATATCAGAAAATCAGATTTACAAGAATTGGAATTCCTATCCAGCATCAAACTCTAATGTGTGTGGCTATTTTATTTACACAGAAGGAAACTATTTCAAGCCTGCTCTTGTTAGTTGCTGTCCAGTTGGGTCCAATTCATAATGACCTTATGTACCACAGAAGGAAACATTCCCCAACACTGTGCCATGCTTCACACTAAGTCAGTGCTTCTTTGCTACTCATAGTGTTTTCAATGGCTGATTATTTCAGGATTGTTTTAGCAGTGGGCTGTCAGATCCTTCACTCATTTTTGTGGTGCCGGAGATCAAACTCAGGACCCCCTAGCACACAGAGCAAGCGCTGTACCAACTGAGCTAAACCCCAGCTCTATTTCAAGCTTGGATCCTTCTTAATTTTTTCTCAAGTACATCCATAGGTTATGTGAAATATTACAGAAAACAGTTCACTACACATATATAGGTTCCAGGTTTAAAATAGGCCTAGCTAAGACCTCTGTGGCAAACAAATACCACTAGGTAGTTTTCAAAGTGTCTTCAGTGCGCTTACAAGGGAGTGGTTGAAGACTCTTTCATTGCTGTGAGCATCTTCCTAGTAAAAAAATGCATTGTGTGTCCACTGCTCATATTTTTTCCCCAAAACATAAGTCAGGAAAGAACCATTTGAAGGAATGAAAGTTGGTAATAAAAATAAAAATAATTTGCATATGAGATAAAATGTAGAAATGAGGGATAAAAATTTTGGAGAGAGAAAGGAACATACTTAGGAAAATGAATATCCATTCCTCAAATGTATCTCTGTCTACTCCAATATTTGTAAAATATTCATATGATTCATTTACCCCACTTTGGATACCTTTTTCAGTACTATTCTTTGGTTTCATTATTGCAATCCCTGTAATTTGCTATGTTATTTTCTCTTTCTTTTCCATTTTTTTTTTTTTTTTTTTTTTTTTTTAGGCGATACTGGGGGTTGGACCCAGGGTCTTGCGCTTGCATGCTCTGCAAGTGCTGGACCACTGAGCTGCACCCCCAGCCCTTTTTTTTTTAACTTTTTTGAGACAGGGTCTCTCTAAGTTACCACAGACTGCCTCTGGTCTCAAACTTGCCATCCTCCTGCCTCCGCCTCCTGAGCCTCTATGTTATTTTCTTGATGTATATTACTCAAGATTTCAAATCATATACCAGGGAACTAAAAGAAAACATAATAGAAATGTAAACATGAAAACGAATAAATTTTATTATATTTGCTAGGCTCATCACCACTGTAACTATTGAGGACATTATGCTCTTTTGAGAAATGAATCTGTATCAATTTTAATTCCCTTGAAAAATATTACAAAACTGTAAAAAACAAAAATATGCCATTATAAAATACAAATTATACTTAAAATCCTGAGGTTGACATACTTAGTATAGGTGGGTGTTACATGGTATTCAAATCTTGTCATGGCAAAATTCAAGCCATGAAAGAGTGACTCTCAAATTGCCCCTAAGAACAAAAATTTGATGTTAGATAAAATACAATCAATCTCATAAGATTGGTGTGTTTATACATACCATCTAAATAAAAATCTGTGATGTTCCAAATGCTTTTCTGAAGTAGCTGCCAAATATTAGTTAATTATCTATACATTTTCTCAAGAACATATCAGAAACATCATTGAATGCCAAGGCACTAGGGAAACTGCTAGTGGAGATCTTTAGGGAAGCAGAAACTACGTCAAATACTTTTTATTTGTAATAGTTCCTGAACATTAAAAATATATGTTTTACATATTAGATAAATGATTGTTAAGTTACTAGTTTTACTATTCTTCATTTAAGGGTTATATGATCCTATATCCCAGGTAAGCACTATGTTAGGTTTCATTGTGAAGAAAACTGAAAGAATGAAAGAATTTCTTTTGTTTTTTAATTGGAAACTTTTAATGTACACCTTAATGTGATTCATTCTGACATGCTTTTCATTGTGACATTTCCATATATGCATTTTGATGTACATTATTCATATAGGTTCCCCCTTACCCTCCGGTATGCTTCCCCCGCCTCCCACCCTCCCCATCTAAGTCTTCTCTGAATTTCTAAGGCTGTAACCACAACTGACACAGCCTCTTTGACTCTTCTTCATATATGAATACTCGCTTCTTCACTTATGCGGGATCTTCATTTAAAACTTTCTAAGCCTTTTCTTCTCATGTGATTCTGTAAGATTACATCTGCTCACATAGTCTTTCGTGATACTGTGACTTTTCTTAAACTGGATAGCTGCTCAAAAATTAGATCTTTTTATTTTCAATCACATAAATAAAATCCAGGGTTCATTCTCTAAGCTCAAGTGCTGAAATACAAGGCTACTAAGCAAGATGTGAGCTCTACACTATGTGGAAGGATTTCAAAAATAATGACAGAAAAAAAAATCATGCATCTAAAATATAAAAAGCCATCATTCACATTCAATGAAAGTAAAGAAGGAAAAATACAATTATTTTTAATACACTTATTTTAATCATCTTTTTTGGATAAGACTGTTGGATAATAATATTTAAAAAAAAATAATCAGCCATGCCTTAATAATTAATATTGATTAATGATGATGATAAAGAAAAGAATCAGAGCATAAGCTGTAATTCACATCAAAATAGACATGTAACATTAATAATGGATTTATATTGGAAACATAGCAGGATTTTCTTTCTTTCTCTCTCTCTCTCTCTCTCTCTCTCTTTCTTTCTTTCTTTTTCTTTCTTTCTTTTTTGCAGTACTGGGGGTTGAACCCAGGGCGTCGCGCTTGACTACTTTGCAAGTGCTAGATCACTGAGCTGCACCTGCAGCCCATTTTTTTACTTTTTGAAACAGGGTCTCACTAAATTACACAGACTGCCTATGGTCTCAAACTTGAGGTCCTCCTGCTTCTGCTTCTTGAGTTGCTGGGATTACAGGCATTTGCCACTGCACCTGGCTCATGACAGAATTTTCTATAAAGTCTACATACTCAAGTTAACAAAAAGCAATACTAAAATGAATATCACTAACTTTTGATAATTACCATTCTTTTCACTAGCATAGTCAACTACACTTTAAGTAATTTTTCAATTCCCTCATTTTAGCTCCAAGATAGAGTCAGTGATGGAGATTTGCATGGAGATTGTATCACAGGGGAAGGAATAAACATTTATGAGGGAGTGAGGGGATTTGGGTACAGGAAGTGCCTGAACCACAAAAAAATCTGTAACAAAGATTTCCTTACCATGGACAACTCTGAAACTATCAAATGCCTTCTGAGTTACCTTTCTTTTACCCCTTTAGGCATGGAACTGGATTTTAAGGAGAGGGTTTAACCTTTACAGAAATAACCTCTTATGCCTATGAAAATTCCTTAAAGGAAATTCAACAGTGAGCTAGGGAACAACACTTGTACCAGCTGGAGAAGCCAACGCTCTGGGCCTGACTCAGTGTGGGGGGGTGGGGGCCAGTGGAAGGTTGCAGAAAAAATGGCATTCACTCTACCTCTTTATCAAAATAAATACATTAAAAAGTCTTTTAGAAAATACTAGTTATTTGTAAATAGGAATTTTCTTTCACACATCTAGTAGTAAGAAACTTATCAGGGAAACTTGCATAGCTCAGGTGGTAGTGTGCTTGATCTGTGTATTCTGAGGCTCTGAGTTTGATCATCAATGACATAAAAATGGGAGAATGACCTGGAAGCCCACTCCCAAAACAATCACCCATCAAAAACCCTATGGATAGCAGAGAAGCACTGAAAAAATGTGGGAAACGGCACTGTGTTGGGGAGTGTTTCATTCTCTTGGACATAGGGATGCTCTGAGTTGGACCTGAATCAAGGGCACCTAACAACAACAACAAGGTAGAGATATTTAGATAGATGATAGATAGATAGATAGATAGATAGATAGATAGATAGATAGATAGATAGAAAATATATACAGATATACATTCCATTGATTCTGTTCTCAGAAGAACACCGATTAAGCCACTGAAATTAAAATCAAGTTAATAGTTTGTTGATCAAAGTAAGGACAACCATGATTTTTCACATAATTGTATTTTAAATCTCATTTCTGTCTCATTTTTAACTCATATCACATTCCAAATAGATACTTCTATATAATTGATTAGGACTTAGTGCAAGGATATTTTAATCTTTTTATTTTGTCATGGGACAACTCCTCAATAAATTTATATCAAAAATAATACATGTTTATCACCAGAGTTAAGTAAAATAGGACAATGTCATATAGAAATTTAAAAGTAACTGGAATTTTACTTTTATCTGTCTCTTTTAACCCAAAGACTGAAGTATAGGTTTTTTAGCAAACTGTATTGGCACACATTCATTTAAGCAACATGTATTATATATCTATTATTTTTCAGATTCTGTTTTAGGGATTTGAAATACATTAGTACCTAAAATTTATATCCTTGATTTTGTGGAACTTATGCTGACAGGAACTGCAGTTAAAATGGGTTCACTGTCAATTTTATTGTAGCTATGAGCTTAATTTGTGTAGTCTCATCATTAATCTCACTATAAACTAAACCTAAAATTGCATCTGATTAACTCATATGGGACCATGGAACTGATCCGCAGTGATAGTCTTACAAGGCAATTAAAATAAATAAATAAATGACATAATATAATTTTAAAACTGAAGCACTCCTTTGCCTTAAAAGTAGAACCATTATTTCAGAATAGTATAACAGGAATTTTAAATGACGTTATATGTGTGCAGGCAAGTTCAAACTGGTCAGAAGCTGTGGGGTGGTGCTCAGCAATTTCTATCTTTCAAAGCTTTCCAGGTGATTATGATGCATGTTAAAATTGGGGGAAATATTAGTTAGTGCAACCCCTGAAAAATAAAATGAATGAGCTGGTGGCACATGCCTGTAATTCTGTAATCCCAGTGACTCAGGAAGTGGAGGAAAGAGGATTGTGAATTCAAGCCCAGAGGCAGCCTGTGTAACTTAATCAGACCTTGTCTCAAAAAGAAAAATAAAAGCAAATAATGGGCTGGGGGTGCAGTCCAGTGCTAGAGTGCTAACAAAGAAAGCACAAGGCCTTAGATTCAGCTACCCCAGTACCATACACACACACACACACACACACAAATACTAAAAATAAAAATAAAATGAGTTATCTAAGAAGTGGTGATTGCAGATAAAAAATGGAATCATAAAAGTAATCAATACAAAAGGCAGGAAAAGATTTCAAAGAAAAAGAACACGAATAGATGAGCTATGCAGGACACCCACCTACAAAAAAGTATGTTAACCTTATGCTTTTAAGTATAATTTGTATTTCATAATGGTATAATTTTGGTGCTTACTTGTTTTGTATTATTTTAAAGGAATAAAAAGTGACATGTTTCTAACATATACTCTTAATAGTTTCATAAATTTTCATATTTAGAGCACAAGACTACACCCTCTGTTCTTTCTTTTTTCCTTATTCTCTACCTAACAAGAAATAAAAATTAAATATACACCACCACTAAATAAGTCCCTGGATATTGCAAATAAAAGGCTTAGATTTTAAATACATTATCTCTAATAAGACATTAAAGAGCATTTTCTGTATTTTAAAAAGAAGAAAAAATTCTTTTTCTTCATCTTCTAATCTCAGTAACACAAATCTAATTTTCGATGTAATTTTCATGTCACTGACTAACACAGAAAAGGATCAAGTGACAAAGAAGCATTAAAAGAAAAGTGAATTGACAAATATTTCAATATATTTTCTCACTACACAAAGTGTCATTTTTAATGCATTTAAAGTAGGATTAAGCTACCCATTATATCAATGAATTATATTAGTCATATATCTTAGTACATATGTCTTCTTTAATCTCATGATACTGCCACCATGTACTTACATAGTAAAGATCTGACCCATGGAAGAATTTTACATTTAACTCTACATAATTTCATTTTTTAGATTTGGCCCAGTACTACAGCTTTTGTAGTTATTGTAAATTCTAATTCTGACATGGGGTTAGGGTTACTGAAAAATTGTAACATAACTGGATGTCTGAAATAACAGAATTTATAGTCTTACTGATCTAGAGGCCAGAAGTTGGAGGTCAAGGTGTAACCAGGCTCAATTCTTGCTGAGGATTATGATAGAGAATTTGTCCCATACCTCTCTCCCCACTCCTGGTAATTTGGTGCCAGTCTGTGGCTTCTGCTACATCACTTGATTTCTATCATCATCTTTGCCCTGCGTGTATGTGTCTGTGTCCAATTTTCCCCATGAATAAAGACAGCAGTCATACAGGATTAGGGATCCTTTCAGCACAATCATTTTAACCAATTAAATCTAGAATAACCTTGTTTCCAAATATGGTCACATTTTGAGGTACTAGGGGCTAAAACTTCAGCATATAAATTTGGAGGTGGGATAATTTCAACCCCTAACAGACACCAAGCCTGCAGCAGTAGCCCTGTGGCATCAGATCCTGTCAGATCTCAGAAGCTAAGCAAGGTCAGGCCTGGTTAGTGCTTGGATGGGAGACTGCCTGGGAACACCAGGTGCTGTAGTCTTGGGAGACAGACCTGGCAACCCACTGCCCAAAATCAATCTGTCATTGAAAACCCTATGAACAGCAGAGAAGCACTGACAATAGTGTTTCTTCTGTTGTACGTAGCATCACTATGAGTCAGATACCAACTGGACAATACCTAACAACAACAACAATAGACACCAAATATATTTTCTGTTTCTGATATTTTTGATTCCCTCCTTGTAATCTGAATAAAATCCAATTTATCAACATATCCAAAAATATTCAATCATCTAACCCCTACTTATATACTCCATCTCTTAATATCAGCTTGCACATTATGTTGTATTTACACATCTCTTCTGTGATCTTCCTAACAAAATGGTGTCAGCATCAGAATAGTTTCACACTTACTCACTCCATAGAACAATCTTACTACAACCTTCTCCTTCTTAGATAAATCTACTTACCCTAGAGACACATATTAAATCATCATGTCAGGAAAATATTCCCTATGCCTAAACACTGAAGTGAGTTAGCACTAACATTTATATGGTCCTATGGATATCACATGCAAGCAAAAGTTTACTAAAGATAAGTCAAAAGTGGTTGTAGCAGTATATAGACAGAGAAGTGTCAGAAAATGAAGCTGGATTCAGAAGAGGGCAGGAAACCAGAGACATCATTGCTAATGTCAGATGAATATTAGCTGAAAGCAGAGAATACCACAAAGATGTGTATCTATGTTTTATTGACTATGCAAAGGTATTTGGCTGTGTGGATCATAATATATTATGGATAACAATGTGAAGAATGGGAATACCAGAGCACCTAATTGTACCCATGTGGAATTTGTACATGGACCAGGAAGCAGATGTTTGAACAGAATAAGGAAACACTGTCTGGTTTAAAGTTGAGAAAGGTGTGCATCACGGCTGTATCCTTTCACCATATCTCTTCAATTTCTATGCTGAGCAAATAATCCAGGAGCTGGACTTTATGAAAAGAATGTGGCATCAGGATTGGAGGAAGACTGATTAACAACTCGCATTATGCAGATGACACAACTCTGCTTGGTGAAGGTGAAGAGGATTTGAAACATTTACTGATGAAGATTAAAGAACACAGTCTTCAGTATGGATTACGAATAAATATCAGCAAAACAAAAATCCTGACATCTGGTTAGTATTCAACTTCACAAAAAATGGAGAAAAGATTTAGGTTGTCCATGATTTTGCAGCTGTCAAGCAATCAAAAGACACATTGCTTAGGGAAAATCTGTGTCAAAAGATCTCTTTAAAATATTAAAAAGTAAAGATGTCACATTGAACATGAAGGTGCACTTGACTCATGCCATGGTATTTTCAGTTGCATCATATGGTGGTGAAAGCTGGACATTGAATAAGGGAGACAGGACAAGAATTGATGCTTTTGAATTATGGTGCTTGAGATGATTATTTAATATATCATAGACTACCAAAAGAAAAAAAAAGAAACAATAGGTCTATCCTAGAAGTGCAAACAAAATGCTCCTTGGAAGCTAGGATGGTTAGATTACATCTCATGTATTTTGGACATGTAGTCAGGAGGGACCAATCCCTGGTGAAAGATATTATGTTTGGGAGAGTGGTAGGTCAATGGAAAAAAAGGAAAAGCATCCACTAGATGGATTGACAAAGTGTCTGCAACAATGGTCTTAAACATAAATAAGATTGTGTGCGTGGCACAGAATCATGTTTTGCTCTGCTGTACATAGGGTCTCTATGAGTTGGACTTGACTCTACAGCATGTAACAATAACAACAGGGACTCTTCCCCTGCAGCCATAGCACTGTGGCATGGGATCCTGTGAGATCTTGGAAGCTAAGCAGGGTCAGGCCTGGTTAGTATTTGGATTGGAGACTATTTGGGAACACCAGTTGTTGTAGGCTTAGGAAAAGAACTCAGCAACCCACTCCCAAAATTCAATCCACCACCACAAACCCTATGAGTAGCAGAGAAGCACTAACAATACTGTTTCGCCTGCTGTACGTAGAGTCACTAAGAGTGGACACTGACTTGATGGCACATAACAATAACAACAATGGACTCTTCTGTAAATGTTAAGACATGACTCAAATTGTTATTTTTTGTCTTCTCTTTCAAGACTGTATGTTGCTCAAGAGCAGGAAATGTATCTGTTCATCATTATAGTTTTATTGTGTGTTATTTATTTGTAATGCATTAATGTTCAAAAAGTAATTATATGATGACAAGATTTTTATAAGCAAATAAGTATCCTACAATAAATTTATTCAACCAGTTCTTAATGCAAACAATGGTACAATAATGCCATTCATGTTTCTCCCTTTTATTCAATATATTTTTCAATTCAAATTATATTTCTTTGGTCTACCATGTTAACAATGCTAAAAAAAGAAAATAAACTAAACAGAAATGACAAAACAGAAAAAAAGAAAGAAAATTTTAGGAAAAATAGTTTAAGTGAACAATATTGACTCCTGGTGCTCATTGTTTTCATTTCAAATGTTTCATAAGAGAAAAATAAATAATTTTAGAAATGTGTGTCTCACCTTTATTGAAGTTGCCATTATTTATTTTATAGGATATAATCAAGTGCTTTTTTGCAAACTTTAGCTGTACATCTCAAATTTTGTAAGATATTTGAAGTACATCAAAAAGTAGTTTGAAGATAATTACAAATTAGCATAGTTCCTTCAAGGTCAAGCAATTTTAACTAATTTTAAAACAATTAGTTGCTATCATAAAATCTGTACTATAAAATTAATAATTTAGGTTGGTCAAGCATTAAGTTGTTCTCTATAAAAGCCTTATGACCTCTTCCAGAGTAAAAGGTCCATAAAAATAGAAACCACCACTTTTATCTCTGTGTTCCATTCAGGCCTGGCATATGCTGCGTGAATAAAAAGCTCTAATGCCTCTCTGGCATCCTGTCCTACCAGTCTCCTCTTTCTTCCCTCAGCTTCAGACACACTGAGCTTCCTGCTACCCTTTGCATGTATCAAGTGTAATTGTCTCTTGGAGTCACTGCCCTTGTTTTACCCTTTACTTTGCACAGTCTTTTGCCAAATATCCAGATGGGTTGAAGGTTCTTTTTTTTTTTCAAATTAATTATTAATGTATACATAAAAGCAAAATTCTACATATTAATGGAGTAACATGATGCTTCAATGCATGTATACATTGTGTAATGTTTGAATCAAGTAAAACATTCTTGTTTCCTCAAACATTTATCATTTATTTATGGCAAAAACTTTCTAAACTTCTTCTTTGAGCTTTTTGAGATGTGCAGTATATTATTATTATCTATAGTCACCCTTCTGTGCCATAGCATGCCAGTACCTCTGACTCCTGTCTAACTATAGCTCAGTATCCACTGATCAACCTTTCTCCATCTTTCCCTCCCTGCCACTACCCAACCTGTGGGAACCACGCATTCAACTCTCAACTTGTATGAGATCAAATGTTTTAGATTTCACATAGAAGTGAAATCATGTGGTATTTTTTGTTCTGTGTCTGGCTTATTTCTCATAACATAATGATTTCCAGTTTGATACATGCTGTTTAAAATGAAGAGATTTCACTTTTTATGGTTGTGTAATATGTTCCATTGTGTATGTACCACATTTCTTTATCTAATCATCAGCTGATAGACACACAGGTTGATTCTCTGCTTTAGCTATTGTGAATAGGCCACAATGAACATGGTAGTACAGGTGTATATTGGATTCCAGGAATGCATGAGTTGCCATTTCAGAGTCCATAATTTGATGCTTTTGAGAAACAGAACAACATTATTAATCTTTGTATACTAATTAATTCATAGTAAAAGCGGCTTGGGACTTCTGCACCTTCAAAAACAGCAGTAATGGTATAAGGCAGTTTTTCAAACATCGTGCATCAGAGTCACTTAGAGGGATTGGGAGGTCACACACCACTAAAGCCCATGTATTCCTGTTTGAGGAGACATAAGATGGAGCTAGAGACTTTGCATGTTTAGTTAGTCCCAATGATGTGTATGCTATGGGTCAGGAAACCACAATTTGAGGAGCATTGGTGGAGTGAATGAATGAATACTGCATAAGGAACCATGTCATAATCAGGAAATTATCATAGTGTGTAGAAGCATGTGAGAACGGGCTGATAACTACTTGAGAGGGCCAAATAACTGTGTCTTCCTCCAACTTTATACTCAGGGACATTATATCAGTAGTTTGAAAGTGTTCACAGTTGGAATATTTATACTACAGAAATTTGCTAAAACCATAGCATTTTTCTTTGTGAGCTAGGTTTATTTTTCCTTCTCTTTTCTCTTTTTTTTTCTCCCTTTATTAGTAAATGATGGTGGTGTACAGAGTAATATAGCATTTTTTTCCAATATATATGCATTATAGCACTTCTGGTTACACTTTCATCAATCCACAAGGTTTATGGAACCATATGGCTAATATGTTGTTGTTAGGTGCCATCGAGTCTTATCTGACTCATAGTGACCCTCATAGGATTTCAATGGCTTACTGTTTTCAGGATTGCCTCAGGAGTGGATTGACACATCCTTCTCCAATTTTTGTGGTGCTCAGAATCAAACCTGGGACCTCAGAGACTGCAGAGCAGCATTCTACCAACTGAGCCAAATCTGAGCCCATGGCTAATATGTAGTAAAACTCAAATGCATATTTGGGTTATATTAAACACTAAGTTATTATAGAGAATTCCCTGATGAAACTCTCTAAATTTGCTTGATATTTACTCTGCCTTGTTTTTGTTCATCATAATTTTTACCGTGTATCATGGTGTTTGTTGTTGTTACGTGCTGTCCACCAGATTCAACTCATAGTAACCCTATGTACAACAGAACCAAATAGCCCATGACGTCGTACCATGTGCATGATCATTTTTATATGTTAGCCCACTGTTGCAGATACCGTATCAATCTATCCAGTTGAGGGTCTTCCTTTTTTTTGTTGTTGTTGACCTGCCACTCTCCCAAACATGATGTCCTTCTCCAGGGATTGGTCCCTCCTGACAACATGTCCAAAATAGGTGCAGGCTAACCATCCTTACTTCCAAGAAGCACTTTTGTTGTACTTCTTCTAGGACTGAGCTGTTGGTTCTTTTGACAATCCATGATAGTGTAGTCAATGTTCATCTCTAGCACATAATTTAAAAGCATCAATTCTTCTTCTGTTTTCCTTATTCCCTGTAGGGAAGAATTGGGAGGAAATTGGCAAAAACTCCCAAACTGGGAAAATGGCGTTTGAATATCTGGTTTGTAAGTTAGAAATCTAGGGAAAATGAAAGTAACTTGGTTGCATGTTTGTACAAAACCCTTCCTGATTGGACAATTGGACTGAAAGCTGATTGGCTCAGGCCATTCCATGGGTGAACTATATAAAGA
>VMDO01031729.1:0-19736 GCA_007922755.1 Pedetes capensis
CTCAGTTTGTCTCTTAGCAATTTCTAATTTTCCTAGATTCATACTCTGTACATTCCATGTTCTAGTTATTAATGGTTGTTTACAGTTGTTTCTCCTCATTTTGAGTCATGGCTCATCAGCAGATGGAGGTCCCTGAGGCTTTACTCCATTTCCGTCATCAAGGTAGACTCTACTTTGAGAAGGCAACTCTTCCCCAGTAGTCTTTTGAGTACCTTCCAACCTGGGGGCTCATTTTCTGGCACTGTATCTGACAGTGTTTCTTTGCTATCCACAGTGTTTTCAATGGCTAGTTGTTTTAGGAGTGGTTTGCCTGTGCCTACTCCCTAGTCTGTCTTA
The DNA here is from genome assembly GCA_007922755.1 of Pedetes capensis. NCBI lineage: Eukaryota > Metazoa > Chordata > Mammalia > Rodentia > Pedetidae > Pedetes > Pedetes capensis. The sequence continues at coordinate 337 of VMDO01031729.1, forward strand.
GTCTGGAAGCCTAGTTGTAAACTGTCCACTGTGGGTGACCCTGCTGTTTTCTGAGATGCCTGTGGTGTAGCTTTCAGCCTCATCGTAACACACAAGCCCCCACAGTGAGGCAAACTGAGAGACATGTGGGGAGACTGATATCTAGCGACTCTATATTGGAAATTATCTAAATAGTCAAGTTGCTTGGTAAAAAAGGAAAATTGAGAAAAAAATTAAAAATTTATTTATTTTTGTCTTTTGACAAGGCAAAGAAATTTATCAAGATAAATACCCATTGTTAAAGTTTATTTAAAATTTTAGCAGGTATATACTCAAGATCAAAACAATTAGCAATGAAAGAAAAGCCAGGCTCAGGGTATTTATTAATGTGACATTAAAGATTACATCAGACAATGTCTTTCTCAACAATGACCATATATATGTCCTTTCCAAGTGATACTATTTCAGGACTTGGATAAGTGAGTTGGAAGTCTTAGGTCTTAGTTATGTTTTAAAGATTTGTTCGTTCATGACCTTTATTAGATTTGTTATCAGGTGTGTTTGGAATGGATCAAATATGCATACATACCATGAAATCAATGAACATAATGACCAAATAGGGACTAAAAATTTGGATACTGATTCCTTGCAGGTTATGTGCCTTCATAACACTGATAACTAGGACGAAATATGGATATCTTGTATTCTTTTCACTTAAAGACATAAGAGAACTAATTTTCCCCTAGCTTTAACCTAATGATACAGGAATGAAATGGAAACACATAAGAGAGACTTTTCTAAGGCTGACAGTAAAAGAGCAGTCAAAGGAGAAGAGAGCAACAGCAATTGCTGTTAGAGTGGAGATAAGAAGTGTGCTTATGCTTAAAGTTACATGGTAGGAGGCTTCCCCAGGGCAGTTTCCCTGTCCAAGGAGCCCTTTCATTTTGTGGCTGAAAGAGTTGTACTTTCGGAAATACCCGGTTTCCTGCTTATTGCTTCATTATGGATTATACAGGTAAAATTAAGTTTAAAATGTATGTGGGCTGTATAGAATTTCTTAAAATATAATGCTTAAATTTATGTTTATTGGCCCATGTGTACCTTAAAAATACACATCAATTTATTTCTTACTATGTATAAATTCGTCTGCAACCATACCAGTGTGGTGCCTGATCCCATCAGATCTCAGAAGCTAAGCAGGGTAGGGCCTGGTTAGTACTTGGATGGGAGACTGCCTGGGAATACCTGGTACTGTAGGCTTTGGAGAAGGACCAGACAACCCACTCCCAAAAGACTACCAGCCATTGAAAACCCTATGAATAGCAGAGAAGCACTAACAATATTGTTTTGTCTGTTGTACTTAGGTTTGGTATGGTTGCTATGAGTCAGACAGAGACTAGACGGCACTTAACAACAATGTATGAATTTGTTGTCTACAAGTTGTGATTAATTTAAGATATGCACTTAAAGGAATTTTTCAGATACACCTTTGTTGTTTCTTCTATTTCAGTTTGTGTTATACTCAGACTTAAACAATAACCCATGATTAATTCACATTTTTCCCCTTTGGGCAGAAAGTTTAAAGACAATCATCTGAGTTTAGTTATGCTACACAGATCAAATATAGACATAGTAAATTTTATTTCAGTGCTCTGGCATTAAAATGCTGGTGTATTAATCTCATGAGAAAAATGTAAACACATACACATACACACAGAGCTATACTTGCTATAGAAAACCTCTAAAAGATGATATTATAAATTTATAGAACAAATCTATTAGGGACAATTATATTTACCTACATTTTAGAAGGTATGTAAATAGGACATCTGTTTTTTCTTTTTTTAAAAACTAAAATAAAATTTGATTTATTTCCTTACAAGAATCTAAGAAAGGGAAGAGATATTACATGCTTAAAAAGTATAACAATACTGCAAAAGGAAATAATTTGGGCATTAACAGATTAATTAAATTCACTGCTGATGTGGTAGGAAGCAATTTTGAGTATGGTCTTCTATAATGATTGTGGGCTGGGGTTTAGCTCAGTTGGTAGAGTGCTGATTTGCACTCTCTGATCTGGTTTCGATCCCCAGCACTGCCAAAGTGGTAGTAGGACGTATCAGTCCACTCCTGAAAATAATCCTGGAGCAATCAGCCATCGAAAACCCTATGAGGGTCGAGATGAGCTGGATGCAACTCGAGGGCACTTAGCAATTTTAGTGATTTTAGGTACTTAGTGATTTTACAAACATTTACACATCTGCAAATATGGGTATATTTAGTCTATAAACTTTGAAAAGAGAGACTCATATTTTTAGTTCATGGGATGGTGACTTACTTTAGATTGGAAAAGAGAATTTATTGTGTTGTTAGCACAATTCTATGTGACTTCACTTGTACTAATGGCATTATCATAGTACTGAAAGGGATATCATCCAATAGAAAACTGATTTTTGATGATTCAAGAATAGATTTATAGTAAAATAAATAAATAAATAAATAAATAAATAAGGGTCTCAAAACACTCCTGTTTTTGGCCTTATACTTTTGCCTTCCAGATGGTTTGCATGTTATCCATCTGATTTCATCTTTGTTCTTTCAGATCACTGTTGAAATGTCACCTTTTTGGGGTGGCTGTACCTGACAATTTTACCTAAAATAGCTCTACCATTTAATTACTCCTTTTCTTCTAATTCCTTTTTATCTTTCTTCATAGCATATACTGCCACTTGACATAAAAGTTTCTCTGTCTCACTCAGAGAATGTAGAACAATGGGCTCCCCAGAAATAGTTGTAGAGTGAATGCATGAATGAGGTTTCCTTTAAAAATGACTCTTGCTGACTTTAAGATTTTTACTATTATCTTGATCAATAGCTTTTTATTTCTTTTCTGCCATTGCTAATTTTATCCTGAAATTAACTATACTTTCTTTATGAGTGGAAAGACAAGGTCACAGGGAAACCAGATGGAATATACCCAAAGATCACTTTGGTTTTGGAATGTATTATTGAATTTTTTGGAGAGGTGCTATTGAGGGACCTGAAATCAGTGTTATTCTTCCTTTATCTTCCTTCATTACATTTTATCTTGGGCAACATGTTAAAATTTGTATTCATTCTTTGAGCTAACTATAGAAGAAAATGGAAGCAAAGTAAACTTTTAGAATTGTTTTTGTCATTGATGAGTCTTGAGTTGATATGGTTCCAAACCTTCTAAAGTGTTTAGAAACACCTCAGGCCTCCAGGTTACAAAAAAATTTCATAGGAGTCAGATGGTATGATTTATGGCCAGTGTTACTGGGACATGAAATGCCTAATATTTTTAACATACTGATCCTGTTACAGTTGTCTAAAAAGTAGACTTCTTAAAAAATATTGCAGCCTTTAGCTTATTTTTAGAAGTCTGCAACAAGAACAAAAAAGGAGGCCCTCAGAAAAATCCATTTTTGTGTACATATATGTACCTTCATGTGTGAGCTGAGAAAATGAGCAACATAGTGAGTTGGTAACACAGTTATTACGTATAGATGATACCTTCTGTTAGAAAACATGTTTTGCTTAGAGAGCATTTTCTCATTCTGCTTTCCCTTTTACTTTTCTGATGGCCACATCCATCCATTATTTGAGTGACTATTCATATACATTGTATGCAGTTTAAAATAAATCTGTCCTAGAATATGAATAAATAAATAAAATCTTAGATAATTTTCTAGCTTTAAGGTTAAACTGCATTGAAGTCTATTTCCTTTTCCCACTCCTTATAATTTATCAACCATTATTTGCAGTTAGTTCTCCCTTGGCTGTTGATCTGACTGATTATTTTTGAAGGGATACATTTTTATTAATTTGTCTCTCTCTTTTTTTTTTTTTGCGGTACTAGGGGTTGAACTCAGGGTCTTGCGCATGCATGCTTTGCAAGTGCTGGACCACTGAGCTGTACCCTCAGCTCATTTTTTAACTTTTTGAGACAGGGTCTCACTAAATTATGCAGATTGCCTCTGATCTCGAACTTGCCATCCTCCCGCCTCCACCTCTCAAGCCACTGGGATTACAGGCGTGCGCCACCACACCCGGGGACCTTTCACTTTTAAGGATTTCTTCTCCCACATTTTGAAGTGATTTGATTTTCCTTTATTTCAGTTGAATATTTAAAATTTTGTGTAGTTTTGGCAATTATTCATTTTTTTAAAATGTGTTATTGTAGAGTGGCTAAGAGCATTGCTTTGGAATCAGACTTACTGATTTTGAATCTTAGCATAAGGTTTACTATTTCCAAGACTGTGAAAAATTATTTAACTGCCTGTCCAGTGTGGATAATAATGGGATCTACTGTATAGGGTCCACATGAAGATTAAATGAGTTAATACATACAGATATGCCAGAATAGTGCTCGGCAAATAGTAAACAGTGAATATTAGCTATTGTCATTCTTTTCTGCAACAAAATATTTTTCTGTGTCTTAGGTGGTATCATCACACTGTCTTCATAATTGTTCAGCATTTTCAGTAAACTGAATGTCAAACTATCTTGAATAAATTGTGGTATATTCATATAGTGAATTATTATGTAGCCATTAAAAAGATGAGACAGATCTACATATGTTGTTGTTGTTGTTGTTAGGTGCCGTCGAGTCGGTAGCAACCCCTCTGTACAACAGGGGAAACACTATTGTCAGTGCTTCTCTGCTGTTCATAGGGTTTTCAATGGCAGATTGGTTTTTTTGGGAGGGGGTTGCCAGGTCCTTCTCCCAGCCTACAGCTTCTGGTGTTCCCAGGCAGTCTCCCATCTAGGTACTAACCAGGCCCAATCCTGCTTAGCTTCCGAGATCTGACGGGATCGGATGCCACAGGGCAGTAGCTACAGGCAGATCTACATATATTGACCAGAAAAACTGCTGATATTTTTAGATGGTTAAGTAATTTGAAATTCTGCATTTATATCACAATTTAATGTTTAAAAATTGTATCTATATTAAGACAGGTTGTTGGAAACAAAAGAAATTATTGGAAAAGGTATATACCTTGGATGATTAGGTGGAAAAGAGGCTTAGTTCCCAGTGTGAATGATTTTTTAATTTTTTGTGGTAATGGGGGGTTGAACCCAGGTCCTTGTGCATATTTGCAAACACTGTGCCACTGAGCTGCACCCCAGCCCCTTTTTCATTTTTTATTTTTAAATAGGGTCTAACTAAATTGTACAATCTTGCCTCTGGCCTCGAACTTGCAGTCCTCCTGCCTTTACCTACTGAGTCTCTGGAATTACAGGTGTGCACCATCACACTTGATTTGCATATGATTTTAAAAGTTTGGGATTATGGGATTATACCCACAAACACACACACACTTTTTATGCATTTCAGTGTTTTAAACCATTACAATACAACTTTCATTGCTTTTATTAAATAGGCATTCTCAGGAAAGTTCATGTACTTCTAGTATGTGTTTTTAAAACTAGATTTCTAAAATAAAGATAATCCAGGAAGTCTTTTATTTGTCTGATGAGTCAAGAGACATATGGCTAGCATTTTCAGTTATTTTTTTGTGTGGGTAGATTAAGAAGACATGTTGGTCACAAATGTCCACTCATCCACAGGTGTACCCAGGTACATGAACACAGCCTTAAAATGCCCCAATTACTCTGGAAAATGCCAGAAATTAAAAAAGGGAAAATGAAGAAAAATAAAGCAAACAGAATAAGATAAGAGAATATATGTACATAAATATATTCCTAGAGCAGTGTTTTTACATTTGAATAATACTTGCAAAATAACTAGAAATTTCGGTGCTCACTGTGTGCAAAGCAGTGTTCTAACACTTCCATTATTATTTTACTAATGCATTTTTATGTGTATATAAAATGTCCAGAATACATGCAACTGTCTACATATTTTCATCTATTTATGATTGAGTGTACAACCCTTGATCTGTCAATCTATATAAACTTAGAGAAAATTAACTCTTCTGCAATTACTCTTAAAGGTAGATTACTTTTCTCATTTCTGATGTTAATTCCCTTGAAAAGTTCCACTTGCTGCAGTAAAACCAAGAACCCTAATCTGCATGTCTTTGTGGTTAGTTGGTATAAAGCCTGTATTCAAATTGCTTTGCAGTCTCTTAACTGCATGCTATCACAGGATCAAGAGCTCTTCAGGAGGGGAAATGTATGTATGGTTTTTGGTCTTGTGCATTCTGTGACAAAGGAATTCCCCTTTGAATCGTACTACTCCCCTGAAGCCCCTGGAGCCTTTGGCTCAAGCAGCGCAGTCAGTCTGTGCAGTGTCCCTGACGTCATCCAGCGTATGCATAAGCCCTGCTATTGTCTTACTGCTATAGCAGGGCTGAAGATTGCAGTATCTGCTCCTGCTGCTGCTCCCAGTCCTGCCCCTGCTGCTACCTAGTTCTGCCTCACTGCATCCCAGAAGAGCCACGTTGGCCTTCCTTTGCGAAGTGGATTTTCCAGAGCAGCTCTTTGGTTTTTGGTGCTGTAGGAGGACCTTGCTTTTCACTCACACCGGAGAAAACTAAAGCTTGTAAGAGGAGAATCTGGCAGCTGGACACAGCTCGGACTGCATTGTCTGGCTTCATGACCCCTGCCGTGTAGCCGGCTCATCTTTTCATTCTCACACAGGCATACTCCTTGCTTTTTCTTCCTTTTAAAAAATTTCTTCTAATTTTTTAAAAAGCAGCTTCTGGAGCCAGCCATGTTTGGCACTGAATCTTCATGTAAGTAAATGGATCCCACTTCTCTGCTGTTTAGAAATCTGCTTGCTGTCATGGTTTCATTGGCTTGGAGTTCATATCACTTTGGCTTAGGTCATTAACAATATTTGTATTTGGGCTCTAATTACACAGGAATTGGTCTCAGCAAAGGGTCTGCCCTTAACTGAGTTTTTTGTTCTGAAAGCCAGGGATGTCAATGTGGTCAAAACCAGGCCTCCAAGAAGGAGGCAGGAAGACAAGATCCAGGCAGATTCCCTGGAATGTGTTAATTGATGGGATCAGTCATGTCACTGATCTATTATTGGGTGCTTATAATAGTACTTAAATCCTGAAATAGATGCTGGAAGGATCTGAGATGATAGCGTTTTTAAGAAAGAAGGGCTTACATTTTTCATGTAAGGAAAGAAAAAGGTATCATACCATCTTCCATATTTTTCAAAAACATATGAATAGATGTTATTCGAAAGAGATAAAAAATAGCTTTATTTTTGAAGATGGATTTTTTTCCGCAGTAGCTTCAATTTTGATATGTTAGCTAGAATCACAGTCTTGCAGCATCATATCTGTTTTAAAACTTGTGCAATGAAATTGCTTTGGTGCAGAGCAGGCCCTGCACAACGGACTGAGCTGGACAGCAGTTGTAGACACCTAAAATGGTATTTTAAAAATGATAATCTATTTGAGGATTATTTTATAGGATTATTTATAGAATAATGTAACTTGTCAGTATAGTGGTACAGGCTCTGCAGAATATATTGTCATCAACCCTAAGCCAAGATAACAGTTAAGAATTTTTAAAGAGACTCGACCTGCTGGCCTAGAACATTAAATACCAGTACCACACTGTCTTTGCAGAATAAAACAAGGTTAGGGCAGGAAATATAGGAAATTTATTTCCTATGAATTTGTAATTTGACTTTTACTTTCTGATTTCAAGTGTCACTTTGACTGTTTGCATAGCTGGTGATTACTGCAGAATAGTATCATTTCAAGAAAGCTAATACTCCTTGTTTTTTTGTTTCTTGACTGGATTTTTTTAATGGGTTATTTTTGTTGTTTCATTGTGGAAGCTTCCCATCTCTGAAAACTACCACACTATCTAGTCAAGCTCAAGACAGAATAATAGATATACTGTCCCATTAAGCATGTGACAATATTTCTAAAGAATTTAAAAAATTATGTTTGAATTGCCTTAGTGGTACATTTGGAATTGTCATCCAAAAAATAGGTATAGATCAGTAAGTGATAGTGATCTCCCAGTTTCTCATTTCAGTTATGAAATTTTGTTTGTGTAGGACTTTAGATATGAACAGAAATATTTATACTGTATGCTAAGGGAAAATTAGTCTCATCATATTGTTTAGCATAAAATGGAAGTTGAAACTCATTATGGGGGAATATTTGGGTTCTTGGATGAGGGGCACTTCTGTTGTCTGGCCTGTTTTACCAAACAGGCACACAGCTTTTCTTGATGCTCAAACCTTATCTTTTGATAATATGACCCATGTGCTATGTTGTATATTTGAAAGCTACTGGTTGCTTTTGGTCTCCATAGCTACCAGATTAGTGGACAGAAAGGAATACCATTCAGAAGATGGAACACTATCGTGCAAGTTTTTACTGGGTATTGAGTTCTATTTCTCGTCCCTAGAAGCCTATAGGTAGGTTCATACTGTGAGGGGACATTAAAGATTGAAAGTGGACTGCCTTCTTTAGATAAGGAAATACACCAAGCCTATGCTCAGAGTTAAGACAAGTTTATTTTCCTTATGTTTTGAGACATAGCTTTTTAAACCTTTGGAGGTTATTTTATAGGCTTGAAACTATTTAGAACAGGCAGAAAAATAGTCATATTTGAAATTGTAATTAGTTTAGACAGAGTCTCCCAAACCACCTATGGTATTCTTACTAAACTGTCATAAAAAATACTTGTTTAACTATCCACCTTGTGTGCAATGATGTGATAGGTCCTGGAAAGGTTAATTTATTTTTAACTTATTCTAAATAGTTCACGATTCTTATTTCTGGTTGCAATATACTATTTGTGCTGGATGCTTTTACTTTCTATCCTTATTTTAATTATTTTATTTTATTCTTTCGGTACTGGGGGTTTGAATTCAGGGCTTCATACATGCTTTACAAGTGCTGTACCATTGGGCTACACCCTTAGCCCCTTTAAAATTTTTTTGTTTTTTTATCTTGAGTCAAGAGTGTTGCTAAGTTATGCAGGCTACCTCTGCTCTCAAACTCACAAACTTCCTGCTTCAGCCTCGCATATTGCTGGGATTACAGGCATGTGCCGCTGGTGCCCAACTTGTTTGTTCTTTTTAAATTGAGGTATGATTTACATATAATAAAATGTATCCGTCTAAGTGAGTATCTTTGTGCATTTTTGTCCATGTTTGCCTGTGGAACCACTACTCAGAGCAAAATACATAATGTTTCCATTTCCCTAAGAAATTTTCTTGTGGCACTTCCCAGTCAATATTACTCTGTTCTTTGCCAAAAGGTAGCCACCATTCTGACTTCTGATGACATAGAATCACATTGTAAATGGCTCTTTAATTTTCTCTCTCTGTCAAAAAAGAAAGAAAGAAAGAAAGAAAGAAAGATAAAGAAAGAAGAAAACAGATTACAAAAAGAAAAAGGAAAGAATTTCTTTTTCTCCTGCTTGTTCTTTGCTGGTGAGAGAAGGAAACGTTTTCATTTTCTAATATTGGATTAATTAAGTTGATTTTACATTTTAGACCTTTGAGGTTGGGAATTTGTAATGGCCTGGGTATCACATTGTAACATTTTCTGTCTCATTCAAATAATATTTCTTGACTCGGGGCTTTAAACCAGCAAAATACTGGGCTCAGGTTCAGGTGTGGTTTTAATATGATGAAATTTAGAGGGTTTGGGCTTAAAAGTTTAATCCCTTGTGTAGATGGACAAACAATTTTATTTCAACTTTTCAATACCTAATGACACAAAACAACAACAACAACAAAACAAAACAAACAAAAACCCTTACAAGCTGAACCTGAACCCAGTTTTTCACAGGGTTCAGGTTCAGAAAAGTTTAAAAAATGGTTGCATTGGAACAGGTTCAGGGTTCAGATTCTGTTGAAGCCCTGCTGTCTACACATAGGATTTAAACCTGAGCCCAAACAGACCCTGAGCCCTCTAAATTTTAACATATTGGACCTGAACCTGAACCTGAATCCAATTTTTCACAGGTCTGAAGCCCTGAAATAAAGCCTTTAAAATAACAAAATGTTTACCTGGAAGAGTAAATTTCATCACAGTTAAAGACATACACAGCTGTGGTCAGAGAATTAATAAATGCTCTTTCATGTCTGACATCATTTTAGTTACTATCTCTAACAGTACCAGTTTCTCCTCTCTCACTTAGTAGACCTGAATCTCTCAGTTTCATAGATTGACCACAATCTGTTTTGAGCTTACTTTGAAATGGAAATCTTCCATAGTATTAGTAGACTAATCATTACCAAATGAGAACTCCGAGATGTTCTGTAGCTTTCCATCTTGATGTATCTCATTGACTTTTTCCTTCATTGAAATTTCCCGTGTCTAAAAATGGGAGTAGCACTTCTGCTCTTCAGCCATTTTTGAATGACCACCGTCACTATTCACATCTTAATTGATTCACCTACATTACAACATTAGGAAATAAAGTTTTAGGAAATACAGTTTCAGTTTCTTGGGTCAGAATAATTTAGGTGTAAGAAGAAAGTACTATCAATAAAATTTTATTGGGGAAAGTGGTCATCAACTGCATGTTTAAGTTATGTAATTTGATTTAATGATAATTTGTATTTTAAAATCAATTGAATTCAGCAAAATTAAATTAATTTCCTCTTAAAAAGTTTAAAAGGAAAACAAAGTTTCATCTTTTCTTTCGTGAAGAAAAATGGTTAACATGAGAAAAAATTGTTCACTTTTTCTTTTTATGAAGAAAGGAGGAAAATTGGTTTTGCATTGCTGTCATTTGGTTACATCCTGTCTCATAAGACTAGTTTTTCTCTGAAGAATAGATGTGTGATTTTAGTGTAATGAAATTTATTCAATTAGACTGGGTTTAGCCCTCCTTCTTTCTCCTCTCTCTTGTTTAACTTTTTCATTTCTCCAGGATTCCATTGAAGGGTACCACTTAACTGTGTGCTGTGGTGGGAATTGTGCCCTAGTTCAACACATTAATGTGTCTTCCACAGCACCTGCTTTATTAGAGCAATACCTTACCTACTGAGAAACAATGTATCCCTGGGGAAAATGGCATCATTTAATCTGTCCTCCCAAAATTTTGTTACAGCTGTAATAGAACATCTAGAGTGTCCAAACTTTTGGGTTCCCTGGGCCACATCAAGTAAAGAGAAATTATCTTGGGCCACATATAAATTATGTAATATAATGCATGTAATAATAAGGGTGTTACAAAGTACATAAATGCTAAAAACAAAACAAAACAAAACATGATGTTAAAAGATTTTTGTGGGGCCCCATAACTAATTGTCCTGTGGGCCATAGGTTAGACATGCCTGATAAGAACATCTACAAAGGGGGAAGAAATCATCAAAGTGCCAACAAAGTGGTAGCTAGGGTGGAAGCTCCCCCACCAATATAGTGGAGATGGGAAAATGATAGATGGACACATCAGGATATCAGAAGTTATCTCTCTTTCCTTTTTGTCTTCAGTACTGGGGAGTTGAACCCAGGGCCTCCTTCATTCTAGGGAAGTGCTCTGCTACTAAGTCACACCCTTAGCCCCCAACCTCCTTTAATTTTGTTTAGTTTTTGAGATGGAGTCTCATTAAGTTGAGCAGGCTGCCTCTGGCCTCTAACTTGTGATCCTTCTGCCTCAGCCTCCTGAGTCATTGAGATTACAGGTGTGTGCCACAGTGTCTAGCCAAGAGTTCTCATCTTTGGTGTACCCACATTATCTTGGATAGGTAGCTAGAATTGGAGAAAGATTTGTGGTAAATGCCCTGTGTTATTGGCTTGGAATAGGTACCAAAAGTTTAGCTGTTACCGTTTATTTTCATTATTGATAAATGCATTAAGTTGGAACTGATAGCTTCTCAGTTTTAATAGTGAGCATGGTATCATGTCACCAAGAACAATATAATTATCTCAACTAAAAAAAATGTTTTTGGTGATACTTGGGTTTGAACCCAGGGCCCTGTGCATGCTAGGCAAGCACTCTTTCACTGAGCTGCACCCCTAACCTCCTTTTTATTTTTTATTTTGAGACAGAGTTTTGCTAAGTTGTGCAGGCTGCTTCTGTCTTCAAACTTGTGATCCTGCTGCCCTCAGCTTTCCCAGTCTCTGGGAGTACAGGTTTGTGTAGTGGTGTCCAACAATCATCTCAAATGCAATTATGTGAGGAATAGTTATCTCAGATGGTAAAATGCTGCTCTGTACTCTCTGAGGCCCTGGGTTCAACCCTCAGCACCGGGAAAAAATGAGAGAAGGACATGACAACTTCCAAAGCAATCCGAAAACAATCAGCCATTGAAAACCCTATGAATAGCAGAAGCAGAGAAGCACTGACATAGTGTCCTCAGGCATGGCACAGTGATAGGGAGTGTTTTGTTCTGTTGTAAATAGAGTTACTATGATTCATACCCTACCTACATGTGAGATTAAACTTGGATCTGTTGTTTTGGTGTAATGTTTGTGAATCAGTGAGATGTGAATAGTGACTATGGTCATTCAAAAATAGCTATTCATGACTAATTTGTTTGTTAATATAAGTTCCTAGTTATTATTAAATAATTGTGCCAGAGACTGCTGTTTGTGTTACTAGTATGTTTCACATATTAGTGCTATATTTTGTTTTCCCTTTTATTAGTATTTGTCATGGGCTGGGATTTAGCTCAGTTGGTAGAGTGCTGCGCTGCAGTCTCTGAGGACCTGAGTTCAATTCCCAGCACCGCAAAAATGGGAGAAGGGCCTGGCAATCCACTCCCAAGGCAATCCCAAAACAGCCATTGAAAACCCTATGAGGGTCGCTATGAGTCGGATATCGACTCAATGGCACCTAACAACAACAACAAGTATTTGTCATATAAAACTAGTAATTTAGGAATACAAGCCATTTTCTTTTCTTACTGCTTTAATCTGGCTGTAGTATTTAGCTATACTAGACTTTGGATAGATTCATCTGATTTATAGCAAAGCCAGAAATACTTACGTACACAAAACTCTCAGCCTGCACTTAGAGCATTCTATGTAAAAGGAAAATAATATAATTACATGACTTTGAATAAGTAGAGTACCATAGACTAATGAAGTCACAAATATGAAAAAAAAGTTTGGATTACAGGCCTTTATGTGGGGACATGGGACTGAGTGTTAGCTCAGTTGGTACAGTGCTGCTCTGTGCTCTCTGAGGCCCTAGATTTGATCCCCAGCACCACAAACAATGGGAGAAGGACCTGGCAGCTCATTTCTAAAACAATCCTGAAATAATCAGCCATTGAAAACACTGTAAATAGCTGAGAAATACCCACAGTAGTGCCAGGCATAGCACTCTGTAGGAAAGTGTTTTGTTCTGTTGCTGTGAGTCGGACCTGACTTGAGGGGACCTAACAACAACAACATGTTGGGTCATACAGGAACTTGGTAAGTTCAACCCCATAATATATTTTTTTATTTATCTTACTACATCATACTTTCCTACAACAACATAAATTTTGATGTGAAATTTCCTTTTGAGTTTCTTATTTGTTAATAGTTGACACTAATTTTTAGAAGAAAGAATATTTTAAACTAAGATACGAATAATTTTTTTCTTTTCTGGATATTTACATACTTATTCTACTAGTAAAAAAATGTAATAAAAATATTCAGTGGTTTCCTATTTACATTTGAGTGTTATCCTCCCTAATTGTTAGTTTATAGATTGTTAAACACAATTATGTATGAGTTTTCAGTGATTTCTTATTTTCATTGTCACAAGGGACCAGATTCATATCCTGTATAAACTGCGGAGAGTCCACCAGGGAAAATTACCATATATGGAAACTTTCCCTATAGAATCCCTGTGGAGTTAAACAGGATGTGAATAGGACTCATTGTTGTTGTGGATACTGAACTAGTAAAGTCACTGATCTTGTGTATTTTTTAAATATTGATAGTAGTCACTACATTAAATTCTATTTAAATCCTATTAAGTTTTCACTATGAGACTATATGAGACACTAGACTATGAATTGTATGGTCATTATTTTGCTTCTTTTTTGGAGTATTGATTTCTCTCCATTTTTTCTTAATGAATATAAAGGATTAATTAATATACTTAATAAATTTTTGACCTGAAAATATGCAGACTTTGTATTATGGAAATGTAACAATTAAATCCATTAATTTGTACACTAAAATAATTACTAATAAAAAGTACAAAACAAAAAACTCAAAAGTTATATTTATTGTGCTAGAATAGTAAATTTAAGATTTTCATTATATTTTATTTGTATTAACAATGGATTCAGATAATTATGAATTATAAAATAAAGATGCAATTTCATTCATGCTATAGAAATGGCAGCAATCACATGCCAGAAGGAGAGACTAGGTACAGAGACTGGCTTTCAATGACCTGGATTCAAATCATGATTCCACCATGTACTACCAGGGTTTGGGAATCTGCCATTTAAGCTCAATGTGTGACTTATTGAGCTAACTGTATTAGGGGAATTAGCCTTTTAGGGCCAGAATATTTGCAGCAGAGAGTGGTTTGTCAAGGGACAGCTATGGAGAGTAGTATCCAACAGTGGGAAAGACTAGCTGAAAGAAAGGGAGATGTCACTTCCTAAGACTGGGATGCAAGAGAAGCCTGTAAGTTCCATCATGGGAATCTTTGAATTGAGACCTGCATAGAACTGGATGAAATGAGCCAAGGTTGGCAAATGGTCAGCATATTTTCTCACTTCTAGTCACTCCCACAGTGGACATCACTAATTCGTCACAGCACTGTTGTAGGAATGGCTTAAGCCACTAAAAGTTGAAATGTTTTTCACTTAAAATACTTTATTGGTGCAAATGTTTTCCATGTTGATGTAATAGTCACATAAATGAACATTCATTTATTTTTTTTGAAATTCTTATCTTTTATTTTAAGTTCAACTGGAATAAAAAATTGGCGGCAGCTTCTTCTGCATTATCTTTTAAACTAGATTTTGGTAACAATTTGAGTTAATTTATCATTTTCAAGATGTGTTCCCCACTTCAGGATGTTTAATGTACAGTAATTTTTTGTTTATTCATTTTTTATTTATAAATGTTGGTGGGGAACAGCATTATTTGACATTTTCTATATTGATTATGCAACTATTAAATTACCTTTGCTTACATATTCATCTTCTTGCATAATTTATATAACAGTATAAACTGAAGAAGAAGAAAAGAAAAAAGTAGGAATTTTAATTAATATACAATAAAAATCATATTCAGTCATGGGTTATATTCTCACTGATTTTTTTTCATGTGTTCCTACAGTTGCATCCTGTATTTTGAGATTTTTTTCTCCTTTACTTCTCTACAATATTTCCCCTCCCCTTCCACCCTTCCCCAACTTCTGCTCCTACCTGCTGATCCTCTCCTCACTTGTTTCTGATATGCTCATATTGTCACTTCTTAAATAGGTATGATTATATATATATTATATATATAAATATAATATATATATTATATAATATATATATATATATATGTATTAGTATGGGGCTGGGATTTAGCTCAGTTGGTAGAGTGCTGCGATGCAGTCTCTGAGGTCCCGAGTTCAATTCCCAGCACCACAAAAATGGGAGAAGGGCCTGGCAATCCACTCCCGAGTCATCCCCAAATGGTCAGCCATCAAAAACCCTATAAGGGTTGCTATGAGTTGGATACCGACTCGACGGCACCTCACAACAACAACAACAACAAATTAGTATAATTATTTATTTCTTTCTTTAAGTTAGATTTAGCTCCTACATATGAGTGAGAACATAAGGTATTTCTCTTTTTGAGTCTATGTTAATTCACTTAAAATGATATTCTCCAGGTCCATCCATTTTGCTGCAAATAACATATTTCATTCTTTTTTATTGCTGAATAGTATTCCATTGTGCATATATACCATGATTTTTCAATCCACTCCTCTGTTGATGGACATCTGGGTTGATTCCAAACCCTTGCAGTTTTGAAGAATGCTGCATTAAATACAGATGTTCATGTGTCCCTGTGGTATAATGTCTTATCATGCTTTTGGTGTATTCCCAGGAGTGGGACAGCTGGGTTATATGGCAGTTCTGTTCTTAGTTTTCTAAGGTTCTTCCATATTGATTTCCAAAGTGGCTGAACTAATTTCCAGTCTCATCAGCAGTGTAAATGGGTTCCTTTTTCTTTACATCCTTGCCATCATTTGTTATTTGTTTTGTTTTGTTAATCTTGGCCATTCTTACTAGAGTAAGATGGAATTTTAGTGTTATATTGATTTGCGTTTCCCTAATGACTAGAGATATTGAGCATTTTTTCATATGTTTATTGGCCATTCATATTGTTTCTTTTGAAAATTGCCTGTTCAGTTCCATTGCCCACTTATTTACTGGGTTATTATTTTGGTGTTTGATATCTTAAGTTCTTTGTATATTCTAGAAATTAGTCCGCTGTCAGATGTGTAGGATCCAAAGATTTTCTCTCATTCTGTGAGCTCCTCTTTTACTCTGTTAATTATTTATTTTGCTATACAGAAGTTTTTTAGTTTTATGTAATCCCATTTGTCAATTCTTGGTGCCATTTCCTGGGCAATTGGGGTCTTGTTAAGGAAATGCTTGCTAACGCCTATGTTTTGGAGCTTGTTACCTATCTTTTCTTCTAGTAGTTTTAAGGTTTCTGGTTTTATGTTGAGATCTGTTGATAAATTTTGAGTTGACTCTCATACAGATTGAGAGATAGGGGTCTATTTCTTTTTCTTCTGCAAATGTATATCCAATTTTCTCAGCACAATTTGTTGAAGAGGCTGTCTTTTCTCCAGTGAATATTCTTAGCCTCTTTGTCAAAAATCAGGTAGCTATAGTTGTGTGGGTGTATCTCTGGGTCTTTAATTCTGTTCCATTGATCTTTATGCCTATTTTTATGCCAGTACCAAACTATTTTTGCCACTATGGCCCTGTAATATAGTTTAAGATCAGGTATTCTGATACCTACTGCACTGTTTTTGTTGCTTACTATTTTTTGGCTATGTGGGGTTTTTTTGTATTTCCATATGAATTTTACAATTGCTTTTTCTATTTTTTGCAATGTCTGTCATTGAAATTTTGATGGGGACTGGATTAAATCTGTAAATTGCTTTTGGTAGTATAGCCATTTTCACAATATTAACTCTCCTCATCCATGAGCAAGAGAGGTCCTTCCATCTTCTAGTATCTTCTGCTATTTATTTCTTTAATGATTTGAAGTTTGCATTATAGAGGTCTTTGGGATCTTTTGTTAGATGTATTCCGAAAAATTTAATTTTTTGGCAGGTTATTGTGAATAAGATTGTTGTCTTATTTTCCATCTGTTCTTGTTTACTATTGCTATACAGGAAGGCTACTAATTTTTGAGTGCTATTTTTTTATTCTGTTACTTTACTGAAAGAGCTAATTAGCTAAGAGTTTTCTTGTGGAATTTATTGGGATCCTTTAGGTAAAGAATCATGTTGCTTGAGAATAAGGATAATTTGACCTCTTCTTTTCCTATCTGTATTCCTTTAATTCTTTTCTTTTGCTGATTACTCTGGCTAGGACTTCAGTCACAATACTGAATATGAGAGAAGGCAGTGGACATCCTTGTCTTGTTCCTGATCTTAGAGGATATGGTTTCAGTTTTTCCCCATTTAATATGATGTTGATTGTAGGTTTCTTATAGACAGCCTTTATGATGTTGAAATAAGTTCCTACTTTTCCCAGTTTCTTCAGTACTTTAAGTGAAAGGGTGTTGCACTTTGTCAAAGGTCTTCTCACCATCAATCAAGATAATCATGTTGTTTCTGTCTGCAAATCTCTTGATATGTTGAATTACATTAATAGATTTTTGTATGTTGAAATAGCCTTGAATATGTGGAATGAAGCCTACCTGATGGTGGTGTATGATTTTTATTATGTATTGCTGAATTTGGTTTGCCAGAATTTTGTGGAGGGTTTTTGCATCAATGTTCACCAGGGAAATTGATCTATAGTTCTCTTTCTTTGAAAAGTCCTTGTCTGGTTTTGGTATCAGAGTAATACTGGCTTTCTAGAATGAACTTGAAAATATCTCTTCCTGTTATATTTTATGAAATAGTTTGAGGAGAATGGGTATTAGTTCTTCTTTGAATGTTTGATAGAATTCAGCTGTGAACCCATTGGGTCCTGCACTTTTCTTTGCTGGGAGATTTTGCTATTGTTGTTGTTGTTACCATATCTAATTTGGTGAATGTAATGGGTCTGTTTGATTTGCTTGTGTCATCTGGGCTTAATTTTAGTAATTCGTATGTGTTAAGGAACTTATCTACTTCTTCTGTATTTTCATTTTTTGGGGAGTACAGTTTCTCAAAGTAGTCTCTGATGACCATCTAGATTTTGTTGGTATCTCTGGTTATGACTCCATTATCCTCTCTGATATTTTTAATTTTGGCCTTTTCTCTTTCTTTTAGTGAATCTTGCTAAGAGAGTGTCAGTTTTGTTGGCCTTTTCAAAGAAGTAGCTCTTTGTTTTGTTAATTTGTTGTATTATCTTTTTAGTTTCTAATTGATACATTTCTGCCTTGATTTTGATGATTTCTTTCGTTTACCCCTTTTGGGGTTGGCTTGTTGTTGACTTCATAGTACCTTGAGTATATCATTAAGTATTTAATTTAATTGGGCCTTCCCTAATATTAATGAAGGCACTCAGGGTTATGTACTTCCTTCTTAGAACTGCCTTTGCTGTATGCCATATACTTTGGTAGGATGTGTTTTATTCTCCTTAGATTGCAAAAATTTTAAAATTTCCCCTATAATTTCTTTGGTACACATTGATCATTCAGAAGTGTGTTATTTAGTCTCCATGTATTTGTAACATTTATGAAGTTATTCTTTCTTTTGAGTGCTAATTTTATTCCATTGTGGTATAAGATACAAGGAGTGATTTCAATGTTTTGGTTGTTGTGTTGTTGTTGTTGTTGCATTTGGTGAGGCCATTTTTGTGGACTAAAATGTGGTCTAGTTTGGAAAATGTCCCATGTGGTGCTGAAAAGAATGTGTATTCTACATCCAATGGATGGAATAGTCTGTAGACATCTGTTAGGTCCAGTTGGTCTATGGTGCCGTTTAAGTCCATCATTTCTCCGTTGATTTTTCACTTTGATGACCTCTCTCTTGAAGACAATGGGATATTGAAGTCTCCCATAATTATTGTGGCTGGACCAATGTGTTTCTTCATCACCAGTAAAGTTTGTTTTATGAAGATAGGTGTTCCTATATTTGGTGTATAAAAAGTAGCGTTATGACTTTGTGGTTGACTGTTCCTTTTACTAATATGTAGGGACCATCTTTCTCTTTCCTGATTAGTTTGAAATTGAAGCCTAAATTATCAGAAATTAGTATTGTTACCCCTGCTTTTTTTTTTTTTTTTTTTTTTTTTTTTTTTTTTTTTTTTTTTTTTTTTTTTTTTTTTTTTTTTTTTTTTTTTTTTTTTTTTTTTTTTTTTTTTTTTT
>VMDO01031730.1:0-19750 GCA_007922755.1 Pedetes capensis
ACCCGCCCCTCCCCGCCCCACCTCTATGGGACCCGACCCCGACCCCTCCCTGTCCCTACAGAGTCGCGACTTGCCGTCATCCTCTTCCTCCGCCCACTCCGGGACCATCCCTCCATAGCCTCCCCACCCCCATTCACCCCGCCTGGCCCTTCTCCCACCCCCTGCCCTAAGGACTGCAGCGCCACCTCTGAACCCCGACTTCCGACCTCCCAGGACCCACTGCGCTTCCAGGCACCTGGGCTGGACCTGACGCCCTGGGCCGTATGCCAGGGCCCTTTGGGGAAACTGAGTCGAGCCAGGGGTCAGAGCCTCCTTGCTTTTGCCCCACCTTCACCTGCCAACAAATCCCCAGGGCCAGGCCCCTCCCTCTTGGGGCCTCAGGCTACCCTTCCGTTCCAGCATGCAGCAGGGTGGGCAGGGGGCGCCACGTGGCCCTCGCCAGGGTCCACCTCAGCTGTGTCCCTGAATGCCCCTCTGGAGGGGGGCCTAGCCATCCTGTGTCACATCCAAGTCCTGTCCCACATCACCACTGATGCCCCCCACGCCAGCTACCCTCAGTCTTAACTCTGGGTCTCACCACACCACCCCCCTGCCTCACATCTTCCCTGCTCCAAGCCTAAACTCCGGGTGTCCAGAAGTGGCTGTGGTGGCCGCAACCTCAGCCTAGCTCCTTGGACACCCTGTCCACCCTGGCTGCCCGCCGTGGCTCAGGCTTCCCTTTGCCTGCCTGTTTCACTGGCCCGATCCTGCCTGGGAAGTTTCCCTTGCCCTGCCTGCTGCCAGGCACATGGGCCCTCCAGGTGCCCCTGGCCCTATCCACAGACTTCCTGCTGAGCACTGGCCACCCAGGGAGCACCAAGCCCAGGGCTGGGTGGTGGAGACCCCAGGACACCCAGGACCTGTCGGCACTGAGCTTGTAGCCTGGAGGAGACGCAGCAGATGATGACAGGTGGGGGTGTGCAGACACCAGATGGAGGTGCCCCTGCCAAGCCCAGTCCAGGCTAGCCCTGAGGGGAGGCAAAACTGCCATGAAGGATCTCAAAACAAACACGTAGCAGTGACATCCAGTACAGGGATGCACCATGCCCACAGTGGTGCTGTCCCCACCGGCTGCATGTATAATGGTGGTACGTATGGGTGTAACGGAGCCCCAAACTCCTATTGCTGGTGATGTCCTAGCCAACTGATATCGTAGTAGCCATGATACCGTGGCACAACACATTACTCACATTTGTAGTGACGCTGGGGCAAACCTACCGTGCTGCCAGTCCTACAAAAGAACAGCACACACAACTAAGTACACTATGTCATGTTGTTGTTTGTTAGGTGCCGTGGAGTCGGTATCCGACTCATAGCGACCCTGCGTACAACAGACAAAACACTATTGTCAATGCTTCTCTGCTGTTCATAGGGTTTTCAATGGCGGATTGATTTTTGGGAATGGGTTGCCAGGTCCTTCTCCCAAGCCTACAGCACCTGGTGTTCCCAGGTGGTCTCCCATCCAAGGACTAACCAGGCCCGACCCTGCTTAGCTTCCAAGATCTGATGCCACAGGGCTATGGCTGCAGGTGTAAGATAGGATAGCTCTTCTATAAAACCTACAGCCTCTCTTTCCACAGACCTCAAATCATCTCTAGGCGACTTAGGGTATGTAATGCAATGTATATGTTGTTGTTATTAGGTGCTGTCCAGTCAGTGTCTGACTCATAGCGACCCTACATACAATAGGTGAAAACTTTTGTCAGTGCTTCTTTGCTGTTCATAGGGTTTTCAATGGCAGATTGGTTTTTGGGTGTGGGTTGCCAGGTCCTTCTCCCAACCCTACAGCCCCTGGTGTTCCCAGGCGGTCTCCCATCCAAGGACTAACCAGGCCTGACCCTGCTTAACTTCTGAGATCTGATGCCATAGGGCTACGGCTGCAGCCACATGTACACATTACGTAGATAACTGTTATACTGTATTCTTTAGGGAATCCTCACAAGAAAACACTTCGGTGCATGTTTGATTCAAATACAGTTTTCCAATCTAAGGCTGGTTGTGGCTGTGGACACTGCAGAGCTGGAGGGCTGACTCTATATTAAAAACAAAGGCACAACAATACTCCGGCTACTCAGGTGTGAGGCAGGAGGATCACAAGTTTGAGGCCAGGCTGGGCTACACAGCAGGATCCTGTCTCAAAGGGAGGGGGGCGTGTAAGTATTCAACATTCACCAGTTCATCCTTTTTCTACATTTACTATCGCCTGATTTTTGTGTGTTTTTGTTCCAGTGCTGGGGATGGAACCCAGGACCTCGCACAAGCTAGGCAAGTGCTTTACCCCTGAGCTGCACCCCCTGACCATCTTCTCTTCTCTTGAGATTTTCTGTGACTTTTGTGTCCAATGGGGGAAATCCTCTCTAAAGATACCCATCTCTTACTAACTCCACACTCAGTGACTTCACGCTGAGAGCTGGAAATTGCCTGTGGGCAGAGTCCCGACAATTGTGCCTTATGGCTCATTTTCAAAGCACAAATTTGTTCCAACATAATGGATGCATAAGGCATGCTCTGAGCCCACGCAGGAACGTTGCATTTGCTTATAGGAGATTTTCGTCTGCCAGAAACCCGAGGTGAAGGGCTGGGGGTGAAGCTGGGTGGTCAAGCACTTGCCTGGCATACACAAGGCCGTGGGTTCCACACCCAGCCCAGAAGGAAGAAAGGAAGGAAAGGAGGAAGGAGAGAAGGAAGGGAGGAAGGAAGGGGAAGCAGAGACCAGGAAAATTGCAATACTGTGGTGGTTCACTGGAGCCAAACAAAGAACACACAAAAACCACACTGCACACCATGCAACATCCATGCTGTGTCTGCACCCCACTCTATGAGGGGTCACTCATCCCTGTAGGCTTGCAATGTCCCATCTGATGTCAGGCAGCCGCCTCCCAGCCCTTCACAATAGTTCGCAGGGTGCCACCTCCCCACCCCCATGGCCACAGTAGAACCTCCGGGCTCTTCCAAAGCTCCCACCATCTTTACTGTAATAACCGTGCAGTGCTCAGCTGCTCCCCGCGGGTACAGTGTTCCTTTGGTTTTAACTAGCTTGGTGTTTTTTTTTTTTTTTTAATGTGTCACAGAGGAAACAGTGAATGCGGTTGCCTGACCCATTTTCCCACGAGACCTGTGGTTTGATTGTGTGAGTTTACAGCACACGGTCATTTTTCAGACCACATGCATCATGTTAGGGCAGGCATGACTGGGTTAGCCACGTGGTGAGTGGTCATTGAACATATCTTAGGGATGAGGGGTAGCTCAGTGGATGAGCTCTTAGCTAGCATGCGGGAGGCCCTGGGTTTCATCCCATGCACTAAAAAAAAAGGGGGGGTGGTCCTAGGAGGACTTTGATGAATGGCATTGTGATCTGAATGGGGGACAAAGACAGCCTGCAGCTGTACCACTGTGGCGTCTGATCCCGTCAGATCTTGGAAGCTAAGCAGGGTCAGGCCTGCTTAGTCCTTGGATGGGAGACCACCTGGGAACACCAGGTGCTGCAAGCTTGGGACACAGACCCGGTGACCCACTCCCAAAAATCAATCCGCCACTGGAAACCCTATGAACAGCAGAGAAGCACTGACAATAGTGTTTCACCTGTTGTACATAGAGTCAATATGAATCAGACACTGACTCCATGGCACCTAACAACAACAACAACAGTCAATGACCATTTGTTCTCCCATACAGCCAGTTTGCTCCTGTGCTGCCCTGGTGCGCAGGAGTCTGGACCTTTGGAGGGAAGACAGATGTGCAACCCCCCTGCCCACAGGGGTCACAGTTTCATAGAACAGCTTCTCTGAGCATGGCCCAAGGGCCAGAGGGAAAACAGGTTGTGCCTGACCACAGAACATTTCATATAAATGGAATCATACAATATAGAACCTTTTCTTTCTGGCTTCTTTCAGTTAGCAAAACGTTTTGTAGCCTCATCATGTGTAACAAGAAAATTTCATCCTTTTTTATGGCTGAATAATATTCTACTGTATGATATACCACATTTGGTCTTCCACTTGTATAAGTTTTCTATCGCTGTGACAAAATACCAGGGTTTATCTGCTTAGAAAGAGGAAAGATTTATTTTGGTTTGTGCTGTTAGGGGCTTTGAGTCCATGCTCCGTTGGCCCCATGGCTTTGGGTCCTATGGTAACACAGTACATCATGGCAAGAGCACATATCAGAGGAAGCTGCTCACCTCCTGGCAGCCAAGAGGATAGTGGGGTCCTAATATCCCCTTCAAGGCCACACCCCCATTACCTCACTTCCTCCCACCAGGCTCCACCTTCTACAGGTTCCCCCAGTAGGCCAAGGCTTTAACACGTGAGCTTTTGGCAGAGGCTTATTCAAACCATAGCCACTTTACTGCTGACATTTGAATTGTTGCCACCTTTGGCTCCTGTAAAGGGTGTTACTAAGCACAGTCACGTGCAAGTTTTCCTTTGAGTCCTCGCGCTATAGTTTGGATTTTAAAAGTCCCCCAAAGGGCCGGGCGCGGTGACGCACGCCTGTCATCCCAGCGGCTCGGGAGGCGGAGGCAGGAGGATCGCAAATTCGAGACCAGAGGCAGTCTGTGTAACTTAGTGAGACCCTGTCTCAAAAAGTAAAAAAATGGGCTGGGGGTGCAGCTCCGTGGTCCAGCTCAGTGGTCCAGCGCTTGCAGAGCATGCACTGGGTTCAACCCCTAGTACCACAAAAAAAAAAAAAAAAAAAAAAAAGGATCCAGGAAGTGTGGCATTCCTGAAGACCGGGATGTGCCACGGAACATGGCGCGGCCGAGACCACTACTTGTTATTTCTCATCTCTTCCCCGATAGCGTTTCCCCCGCGTGCCTTCCCTGCAGCGATCTGATCACAGGAGCTTCCCAGGGAGAAAACGTGTTCGCTTGACTATGTGAGGGATCCACGTTGTTGCACAGAGAGTTTTGCTTAAAACGTCTTCCTGACTCCTCACTAAGCGCCTTACCCCGCTTCCTGATCACAGCCGCGCTTTGCCTCCCTCGCTGCTGCCGATGCCGACGCCGGGGCCTCTGCTGAGCTTAACGAATCCTCCCCTCCCTCCCCACGCTCCCTGTCACCACGTGTGGCCGCCGACCATCCTGGGGGCCTCCTGTCCCTGTGGCCCTCAGAGCCCCGCACTCCCAGGCCCTGTGACACCGCGCACTCCGCTGGCTCCTGGCCAGCTCAGAGGCCAGAGGCGCAGAGCCCGCAGCTGGGCCTCCCACTCCCCAGGGGAGGGTTTGAAGCGGCCGGGAAAATATTTGTGTGGTTTGTAAATTGAGCTCGCCAGCGGTGGAAGCGATTGCAAAGACAATAAAGAGGGAAAGCTCAGTTGTCATGATGTTGGCTGGGCTGCTCGGGGCGACCAGCGGGCACGGTCCTAGGGGACCCGTTAGGGAGCTGAAGGACGTGACCCACCGACCCCGTTTGTTTTCTGAAGTCATCCAACATCTGCTGAGTTGCTGCTTCCCCGGAGCCTTTTGGGAACAGTCCCAGGCCGGTGGTGGAGGAAGGACGCCGCGGGGGGTGGGGGGCTCTGGCTTTGAGTCAGCCGGGGCTGCCTTGCTGTGGGCAGGAGGGGGGGGGCTACGCAGATGATCTCCAGGGTCCTTTTCAGCGGGAACGCACGAGTCATGTTTAATCAATCAAAAAGAGGAAAAGCAACCAAATGCAGTTAATGAACAGGCTCATCCCATGCTGCGATGGAATGGATTGCTTAAAAAAAAAAAAAAAAAATCCCACTGTGAAATAGCAAAATCATGCAGAAAACTTAAAAGTCCATCAGGAGGGAAAATAGTTGAGTCAATTGCAGTACTTGCATATAGCAGAGCTCAGGTAGGTGATCCAAAGAGCCAAGGAGAGCTGTGTTCATTTTCTTCTGTGACACAGTACCACCAAATTTGTGGCTTTAAACAACATGAGGGCTGGGATTTAGCTCAGTTGGTAGAGCGCTGCGCTGCAGTCTCTGAGGTTCCTAGTTCAATTCCCAGCACCACAGAAATGAGAGAAGGGCCTGGCAACCCACTCCCAAGGCAATCCCGAAACAGTCAGCCATTGAAAACCCTATGAGGGTCGCTATGAGTCGGATACCGACTTGACGGCACCTAACAACAACAACAAACAACATGAATTCCACCAGGCACGGTAGTGCATGCCTGTGATCCCAGCGACTAGGGAGGCGGAGGCAGGAGGATTGCAGGTTTGAGGCCAGACGCAGCCTGCCTAACTTAGTGAGATCTTACCTCAAAATTAAAAGTTAAAAATAGGCTAGGGTGGTCGGACGCAGTGGCGCACGCCTATAATCCCAGCCATCAGGCAGCAGAGACAGGAGAATTGCAAGTTTGAGACCAGAGGCAGTCTGCATAATTTAGCAAGACCCTGTCTCAAAAAACAAAACAAAACAAGACAGAAAAACAAAAACAAAAATAGGATAAGGGTGAAGCTCAGTGGTAGAGTGCTTGGAAAGCATGTGTGAGGCCCTGGGTTCAAACCCTAAACCGCAAAACAACAGCAACATAAATTCAATCTCTCTCAGTTCTGGAGACAAGAAATAGAAAATCAGTGTGATCCGGTGCTGTGGCATGGATAAGGTTTTTATGTGTCCCCCAAGGGTTTGTGCGTTGGAAGCTTGGTCCACTGTATGGCAATGTGAGAGGTGATGGGACCTTTAAGAGGTGGAGTATAATGGGAGGTAGTTAGGTCATTGGCAGCTCTGCCCTTGGAAAAGATTAATGTAGTTCTCCTGGGCACCTATTTAGTTTTCTCAAGGGTAAGTTGTTATAAAGGAGCAAGCTTGGCCAGGAACCATAGCGCACACCTGTAATTCCTGCAATTCAAGAGGCCGAGGCAGGACGATTGAGAGTTCTAGGCCTGGCAATCTGCAAAACTTAGGAAGACCCTGTCTCAGAATAAAAAAGTTAAAAAGGGGTACTTGCTTAGCATGCACAAGGCCTGGGATCAACCCCCAGTACTGGTTCAAAAAAATAAAATGAAAGAGAAAGTTTGATCCATTGCCACATTCCGGCTTCATGTCTTGCAATGCGATCTCTCCCTCTCACTCATGTCCTCACCATGATGCCATTGCCATGGTGTGACATACCTGAGGGGGCCCTAGCCAAGGCTGGGATTAAGCTGTTTGGACTTCAAGCCTCCAAGATTGTGAACTAAATAAACCCATTGTCTTTATAAGTTATCCAGCCTCAAGTATTTTATTATAGCACTGGAATATGGACTAATATACTCAGATAAAGTGGAGGTATCAGCAGGACTGGTGCTTTCAGTAGACTCTAGGGGACATCAATGCTCTTAGCTGAGCGTGGTGGCACACACCTATAATCCCAGCACTCAGGAGGTGGGGGCAAGAAGATCATGAATTCAAGGACAGCCTCGTCTACACAGAAAGTTCGCAGCCCACTTGGGCTGCTTAGCCAGACCCTGTCTCAAAAAAAAAAAAAGTGTTTTGATTGAATGAGTGATAGCTATGTGTGTGTGTGTGTAAATGTATATAGACATATAAAAAAGGCTCCACACCAAATTGTTGGAGAGAAATGAAAGAGAGACTCTTTTAATCTCATGCTCTTTTGCAACAAGGATATTTTATGATCTAATAATAATGGAAAGGCTGGAATGTGTCCTAAAGACATAAACTACTTTATAAAGGCCTGAAGCTGAAATTTGCAGGTAGAGGAAACTCTTAATTTTGCTATCCATTTTGCTTGGATCCTGGGTTGGTTTGTTTGCTAGGTGTCCCTTAAGCTGGATCCCACTGATAGCGACCATAAGTACAACAGAACGAAACACTACCCAACACTGTGCCATGCACACGATCTCTTTGTGGTTGAGCCCAATGTTGCAACCACTATGTTTCATCTCATTTTGAATTGTGCCGCATCAGCTAAAATAGGTCCCAGGGGCTTTACTCCATTCCTGTCACAAAGGTCGACCCTACTTCAAGGAGACAACTCTTCCCCAGTCATTTCTTGACTGCCTTCCAACCCGGGAGGCTCATTCTCCAAGGTATTTGACAGTGCTTCTCTGCTATTCAAAGGGTTTTTGATGGATAATTGTTTTGGAAGTGGGCTGCAGGGTTCTTCTCCCTAGCCTGTCTCAGTCTGGAAGCTCAGCTGAAGCCTGTCCACCATGGGTCATCCTGCTGGTATCTGAGATACTGGTGACTTATCTTTCAGCATCACAGCAACACCCAAGCCCCCACAGCGTGACAAGCTGACAGACACATGGGGGTGGATCCCCGGAGATGTGAAAAATGGACAGAACAGCCACCCAGCAGCTTTTCATCATTATTTCTGGTGTTAGAGTTCACACAGTTACACAGCCCTGTGGTTAATAGCCATTTACTTTTAAAATTTCTATGTATGTGTATGTATCTGTGCGTTTTGTTTTTTTAAGGCAGGGTGCCGCTATGTAGCTCAGGCTGAACTCCAATTCATGATCTTTTTGCTTCAGCTTCCCCAGTTCTGAGATCCCAGGCATGGCCACCATGCTTGGCTCCACCCCCACCTGGAGAGGATGGACGGGCGCTGGCCTGGGTCCCTGGAGCCAAGAATGAGCCCGACAAGCCGGATACCTGGACGCACCCAGCACAGCCAAATCCTACCAGGTCTGCAGCTCGCCCTGGGCCGCTCCAGGTCCACCAGGGAAGCTCCTGCTGGCAGTCCTCCTAATTGCTCAGGCCCAGGGGGTCCCTGAGCTAATCCTCCAGGTGACCTCAGGGGTCTCTGCTGCCCCAGGGACATCCGGAGCTACCCGCAGCCCAGTCCAGTCCTATTAGTCTAAAGGGCAGGAATGTGCAGCCACAGGGGGTACTGGGTCCCTTGTCGGGAGGCAGAGCCCGGCCAGGGACTGGGTCTCTCAGGGGAACAGGCCGCAGGCTCCACTGGGCCCAGGACAGAAAGGGAGTGACAAGGGCTCCTGGTCAGTGGGGCATCTGCTGAGCAGGGCTGGGGGCCACAGGGCCTTAGAACATGACCTGCCTGGTCCACCTGAGCTTCTGCTCACAGAGGCAGAATCGTTCAATAGGCACATGGCAGGCAGGCAGAGGACGGAGCCTGTGTGGCTGCTCTTGTACCAGGTCCCTAAGTTGTCAAATCCATCCAGACAGGAAGTAGAGTAGAGGTCAGAGGGCACAGGGTAAGGGGCAGGTGGCTGAGGTTGTTTCCTGAGCCTGGAATTCATGTTTGTTGTTGCTGTTGTTAGGTGCCGGGGAGTCGGGTCCAAATCATAGGCACGCTCATGGGGTTTCCAGTGGCTGATTGTTTGGGGATTGCTTTGGGAATGGATCGGGGGTGTCCCATTTTTGCAGTGCTGGGGATCCAACCTGGGTCCTCAGAGAGCAGAACTCGGCACCTTCCCTACTGAGCTAAACCCTAGCCCAGAATTTATGTGGGGAATAACGAAAAGATTTTGGAATTGATGGTGGTGTTGCAAAATGATGCAAATATAATCCACACCACTGTGTCCAACTTATGGGCCTGGCAATCAGCTAAAATGGCCAAAATTACATAGGATTTTCTCATCTTTTTTCTTTTTTTTTAAAGACTTTGTAATCCCAACACTCGGGAGATTGAGTCCAAAGGATTGAGAGTTTAAGGCCAGCCTGACTACAAAATGAACCCCTGTCTTAAATAAATACATAAATAAATAAATGTTATTTTTAGGTGCCATCAAGTTGGTCCGACTCATGGAGATCCTATTACAACAGAGCGAACCCCTCCCCAACACTGTGCCCTGCCCAGCACTATTGTGAGGGCTTCTCTGCTATTCGTAGGATTTTCTATGGTGATTGTTTTGGGAGTGAGCTGCCGGGTCCTTCTCCCATTTTCAGGGTGTTGGGACCAAATCCCTGGCCTCAGAGAGTACAGAGCAGCACTCTACCAAATAAAGAAAATAAATTAGTAGTAAAAATAAAAATTTCAACTAGGATTGTAAACAGTATTTAACTGTTCATAGAAACTGCCTTATGAATTTTGTCGTGTGATTTATTCGTTGCCTATGTGTTTAAATATTTGGGGAATTATGCTTGCTATAGGTAAATGCTTAGTACATGGGACATGAGTCAAACAAAATTCATCTCAAGAGACAAAGGATCGAGAAGGTCTATCGGCCCCAGCGGGGTTTCCAACCTCTTTGACAAAGAGTTGCTATGATGATTCCCAGACATGGTTCTGGAGGCAGAGATTCCAAATCAGGGCGTTGGTAGGGGTCACGCCTCCTGGGACGGCCCTAGCAGAGGGTTCTTCCCCTTCCAGCTTTGGCAGGTTGGCTTGTCCTTGGCTCAGGGCAGGGGCAATCCACTTTCTGCATCTGTCGTTACATTTGTAGGAAGGTTAACTCAGTCATTAACAGGCAAAAATGAAGGAAAGGGAGGATTAAAAGTGATCCCTATACTGGGCATGCCTACAGCCATACCCCTGTGGCATCTAATCCTGTCAGATCTCCGAAGCTAAGCAGGGTCAGCCTGGTTAGTCCTTGGATGGGAGACCGCCTGGGAACACCAGGTGCTGTAGGCTTGGGAGAAAGACCCGGCAACCCACTCCCAAAACAACTGCCATTGAAAGACCTATGAATAGCAGAGAAGCACTGAAAATAGTACCAGGCTTGGCATAATGTCAAGGAGTGTTTCGTTCTGTTGTACATTGGGTCACTATGAGTTGGACCCAACTCAATGGCACCTAACAACAACAAGATTTGCCCCACTACAGCCCCTCAGCCTGTTCCATGTATAGACCAGGCATCTGCTTGAGACAGCCATTCTTTGGGCAAATCTTGTCCCTTTATTTCTCTTCCACCAGATCCCCCATTCACACCCCCAGGCTGGGGAATCAACCCAGGGCCTGTGTATACCAAGCAAGCTCTTAACCACTGAGCTACCACTCCAGCCACACTAGCTCTCTTGGGATAAAGAATTGTCTTTGAAGATGAGATAACTAATGGCTGTAGGTTCAACACAACACAGTTGGCCTGACCCAATCAGGCCAGGCAGTCATCTAGACAGCTGAGCTGCGAGGTCTCAGAAGAGAACTGGGATTCATGCCCTGCCCTGGACAATGCCACAATCCTACTTACTATGAATGGGAATCTCTGCAGGGAATCTCTGCAATCACAGTGATCCTATTATCCAAATACAGGTTTGCGTTTACCCCAATCACAACACTGTCCACTTGCACGCATCACAGCAGGCCCTTTCACCCAATCACAGCAGTCCTTTATCCTGGGCCACCAATGGACATGCTCCCCATTCTGCCCTGGGTTGGTCACAGGATTATCCAGAGTTCGCTGAGGTTTGTAACAGCAAAAGAGAAAAGAGTCCACTGCAAACTGCAAACTGCAAACCGTTTGAGACTGCCATGGCTGGGGCTGCACCTTCAGGACCTGGAGTTGCAGCAAATAGTTTCAGTTCCGTAGCTTCCTTCAGATGTCCGCAGAGCATTCACACGGCAGGTGCTGGTGTGAGGGGGGTCTGGCTGCACAACAGTTCTGTCCTTCAAAGCTGCCTAAGCCATAAGGGAGGGCCCATTAGCTGCTAATCAGGGAATCCAATTGCCCCATCCCCCTACACCAGTGTGTCCTTACAGAAAATAAGCGACAAAAGGCACACTTACAGCAAGGGAAAACAACCCTTATTTACATTAATATTGATTCTAACAATTTGGTTTTCCTTTGTTGTTGTTGTTGTTGTTGTTGTTGTGGTACTTGGAGGTTGAAGCAAGGGCCTCACGAGGGCTTTGCAAGTGCTCTACCACTCACTTGCTCTCTCAGCCCAGTTTTCATTTTTTATCTTAGGTCAGGATCTCGCTGATTGCACAGGCTGCTTCTGGCCTTGAACCTGCGATTCTCCTGCCTCTGCCTCCCGAGTCACTGGGGTTCCAGGAGTGAGCCACTGCACCCGGCTTCTCAGGGCATAGTAACAATACTGCCTACCCAGCACCCTGAGGAGAGGTGGGGCACCTGGGGTCTATCTCAGTTCAAGGCCAGTGGGTGACATAGTGAGACCCTAGCTTTAAAAAAAAAAAAGTCCACAGTATTATAGGTGAGAGAGAGGCAGGTAGAAACGTACCTTTGCTCTCCATTTTTGTCTGAAATTAAATCGGGATTATAGTCTTCAATATGTGAATCATGCTGGGCACCGTGGCACGTATCTGTAATCCGAGGCAGGGGAATTGCAGGTTTGAAGCCTCTTAGTGAGCCTCTATCTCAAGATGAAAAAATAAAGAAGGAGCTTGGGGTGCAGCTCAGGGGCAGAGCGCTTGCCTAGCATATGTGAAGCCCTGGGTTCAACTCGAAGTACTGGAAAACAAAGTAAATGGCAGCGACGTGATTGGTGGAATTGGCCACAAGACTACCTGGCATTGGAGAGGAGGTGATTTGCTGCCCCCTAGAGGCCATTGGAAGAATCGCCACTGGAGCTGCGAGGCTACAGTGAGCTCCCCAGTCCCGGGTCTGCAAGACTCCGCTTCTTTAAACCCAGACAGAAAGGCTGGGAAGCCACGTGGGTGCACGGTCCCGGTATCTGTGAGCCCCCCTTTCCTGTCCCCTGGCCACGTGGTGGCCCTCAGGGTCGCTGTCCTCCCTCACCCAGCCACGCTGAGGTGCGCTGTCCTCCTGGGGTCCCTGGCTCATCCGGGGTCAGGGCGTCTCTCAGAGGTGACTTTGCTCCGTGCCACTCTCAGTCCAGCAGGTGCCTGGCCAGGGGTGGGCAGCTCGCAGGGCGTTTGAGGAACAAGGAGCTCAGGCCTGGCTGTGCTCTGGGATCCCTTCCCTCTGGTCTTGGCTCCCCAGCCTGCTGCCATCGGCTGTGCATATTATGGGTTTGCTATGGTGTGGCTTTTTTTGTTTGTGTGGCTCTAGGGGTGGAACCCAGGCCTCAACATGGCAGGCCAGTGCTCTGCTGCTGAGCCCCACAGCAGCCTCAGTTCAGATCTGAAATGTCCCCCAAAGGTGCATGTGCTAAGGGCTTTGTCCCCAGCTGGGGGCGCTCCGGGAAGGTGGGGGATGAGGTCTGGGCGTGCCCCTGAGGGGATTCTGGGCCCCTGGCCCTTCCCCTCTCCTTCTCTCTGCTTCCTGGCTGAGGTCAGGTGAGCAGCTTTCCTTGCCAGGATCTGCTGCTCCACCACAGGCCCAAATGCAACCAGGCCAAGCGACCACGGACTGAAACCTCACACACCAGGAGCCAAAAGAGCCCGTTCCTCCTTTAAGGTCATGTCTCTCTGGTATTTTGTCAGTGACCGAAACCCAACAGAGGGTTGTGACATATAGTCTTCCTCACGCCTCTCAATCACCCCCTTAGGCCACGTCTGAGCTGTGATTTAAAAAAAGATATTTAAACAAAAATGGATTATAGTAAAAACCCCTTCACCATTAAGCTCCCTCCACATCCTCCCCCTCCACATACTGCCCCGCCTGCAGCCATAGCCCTGTGGCATCCAATCCCATCAGATCTTAGAAGCTAAGCAGGGTCAGACCTGGTTAGTACTGGGAGACAGCCTGGGAACACCAGGTGCTGTAGGCTCGGGAGAAGGACACGGAAACTCACTCCCCAAAATCAATCCATTGAAAACCCTATGAACAGCAGAGAAGCACTGACAATAGTGTTTCACCTGTTGTACGTAGGGTCGCTATGAGTCAGATACTTACTCGATGGCACCTAACAACAACAAAACATCCTCCTCTTGGCTTTAAACACACTTCTCACCTGGTTCTTGACACCTCTGGAGCAGTTCCGGAAGTCCTCTTTTGTGTCTTTAGTTTCATCCTCCACCATGACAATGCTGTGTCACACACTCCTTCTGATACGGCAATTTCTATGGAATGAAAACATTACAGTGCGTCCTCATCCACCTCATTCACCAGCTCTGGCCTCCTGTGACTTCTGGCTCTTCCCCAAAGTCAAAATGACCATGAAAAGTACACATTTTGAATCGGTTCAGGACATCGAGGCAGCCACGACAGCGCAACTAACGACACTCAGGAAAGGGGACTTCCGGAACTGCTTCAAAAAGTGGCAAGGACGATGGGCTGAGTGTGTTCTAAGTCAGGGGGAGGGTTTTGAGGGGAATTAATGGTGCTGTGTTTTGAACTGAAATAATTTTTTAAAATTTAAACATTCATCATAGTTTTTGATCATACCTTACAGTCCTCAGGGACAGTTCCAGGTTCACTGAGCCGAATTACCTTAACTACAGATTTGCAAGGTGGGTGCGGTGCGCCTCTTTGTTTTTAGGTGCCATCGGGTCAGTGTCCGACTCATAGCGACCCTCTGTACAACAGGCGAAACACTATTGTCAGTGCTTTTCTGCTGTTCATAGGGTTTTCAATGGCAGATTGATTTTTGGGAGTGGGTTGATGGGTCCGTCACCCAAGCCTACAGCACCTGGTGTTCCCAGGTGGTCTCCCATCCAAGCACTAACCAGGCTGACCCCGCTTAGCTTCTGAGATCTGACGGGATCTGACACCACAGTGGACCGCTGCAGATATGTGCGTCTAGGGTCAGGTTATTCTTGATGTAGGGGTGCTGGCCTGGCCTGTGCACTGTAGGATTTTGTGCAGCACCCCCAGGTGCCAGCTGCACCCCCTGTGCCTGAGTCAA
Source organism: Pedetes capensis (assembly GCA_007922755.1). Lineage (NCBI taxonomy): Eukaryota > Metazoa > Chordata > Mammalia > Rodentia > Pedetidae > Pedetes > Pedetes capensis. The sequence goes on from VMDO01031730.1 coordinate 14,623, forward strand.
GCTGGCCCAAAACGTCCCCAGACATTGCCTGTGTCCCTTGGCTGGTGGGCCAAATCCCCAGGTAAGGCCCACACCATTAAAGGACCTGGGGCTTCAGAGCAGACATCGCCCCCTAGGTTGCCCCCAGAAACACCATCAGCCTCGGGCATGGAGGAGCCCCTTGGTTCAGGTTGGGGTCTCTGGGCCAGGCCTGTGATCTGCATCCACTCAGCGGGGAGATGAAGGAGTCGGCAGGTCGTGGCGGCTCCACACTGCTCCGGGGGGCTCCCACTCTTCAGTGTGACAGGCTCTGCCTGTCCCAGGGGCCAGGCCAGGAATGCAGCTCCTGGCAGAGCCTGCAGCCCGCCTGCTTCTCTCCTTCGTGGTGGTGCCAGAAACCCAGAGGCCAGGACTGTTTCCCACCTGTGCAGAGGGCAGACCTCGGCGGGCAGCAGATGGTCAGTGAGGCATGAGCACAGGTCACCCACAGGGTCCACCCTCAGGGTCACTCCATCCCCCTCTCATTGCGTTTGCTTCCGACATAAAAAGAAAAAGATTAAGCTGGGGGAGGGCTGGGATTTAGCTCAGTGGGTAGAGCGCTGCGCTGCAGTCTCTGAGGTCCAGAGTTCAACTCCCAGCACTGCAAAAATGGGAGAAGGACCTGGCAATCCACTCCCAAGGCAATCCCGAAACAGCCATTGAAAACCCTATGAGGGTCGCTATGAGTCCAATACCGACTCCACGGCACCTAACAACAACAACAACAAGCTAGGGGAGGCGGCCACGCCTGCAATCCTAGCATTTGGGAGGCGGGAGAATGGCGAGGTCCAGGCCAGCCGGACGATGCGAGATCCTGTCTCAGCCTCTTGAGATCTTGTCTGCACATGGGGGCGGAGCAGGATATGATGGCCATGCCTGCGATCCCAGTGCTCAGGAGGCTGAAGCGGAGGATGGCGGGCTCCAGGCCAGCCTGGGCTCCACAGTGAGACCCTGTCTCAAAAAAAGAAGAAAGGAATAGCAGGGGAAAGGAAGAAGGAAAGAAAAAATATGCAAAGGGAAAATACATGCAGTGTGTTGGGCGCTGGTCCAGCAGACGCTTCCTGAACACATGCTCAGACCTGGCACCAGGGCATCCGGCCTGGAGACGCCACACGACCCTTCTCTGTGGGTGTCCCAGGCTGGTGGCATTCCAGAGCTTTCTCACACTGGCGGATCTCCTTAAGGCTGAGACCTGTGAGTAAGTCACATTTCTGAGTGGTACCTCTGCGCTCCAAGCAAGGGTTCTGAAGGCCAGTTCCCGATTATTCAAACCCAGGCTGCGCGGACCTGGCCGGCCACCCATCCTAGGTACACAGATCTCCACAGCTCCTCCTCTTCTCTTGGTTTTGCTGTGAAATGCATCACTCACACCACAGATCATATAGAACACGTAAATGAAAGGAAGGCAGACTTTGTCAGGCTTTAAAAAGTCCTTGCTCTAGCCGGGCGCGGTGGCGCACGCCTGGAATCCCAGTGGCTCGGGAGGCAGAGGCAGGAGGATCACAAGTTCGAGACCAGAAGCAGTCTGTGTAACTTAGCGAGACCCTGTCTCAAAAAAGTAAAAAATGGGCTCGGGGTGCAGCTCAGTGGTCCAGCACTTGTGGAGCATGCAGGCGCGAAGCCCTGGGTCCAACCCCCAGTACTGCAAAAAAAAAAAAAAAAGAAAAAAAAAATCCGACAGTACCAAGTTTGACCAAGAATGAATAAAAACCAGAACCTCATGGCCTCACCCTGGAGCCCCATCTGGGGAGAGTACCAGTCCCATAAATAACACCAGTCTCCTCTCGTTTTTGTCCTGTCTGGATGGATTTGACAACTTAGGGACCTGGTACAAGGGCAGCCACGCAGGCTCTGTCTTCTGCCTGCTGCCATGTGCCTGTCGAATAATTTTGCCTCTGTGAGCAGAGCTCAGGTGAACCAGGCGGGTCATGTTCTAAGGCCCTGTGGCCCCTAGCCCTGCTCAGCAGACGCCCCAATGACCTGGAGCCCTTGTTGCTCCCTTCATGTCCTGGGCCCAGCGGAGCCTGTGGCCTATTCCCCTGAGTGACCCAGTCCCTGGCCAGGCTCTGCCTCCTGCCAAGGGGCCCGCTACCCCCTGTGGCTGCACATTCTTGCTCTTTAGACTAATAGGACTGGACTGGGCTGCGGGTAGCTCCGGATATCTCCTGGGGCGGCAGAGACCCCTGAGGTCACCTGGAGGATTAGCTCGGGGACCCCCGGGCCTGAGCAATTAGGAGGACTGCCAGCAGGAGCTTCCCTGGTGGACCTGGAGTGGCCCAGGGCGCCCTGCAGCCCCGCGTTGGATTTGGCTGTGCTGGGTGTGTCCTGGCATCTGGCTCATTCCCAGCCCCAGGGACCCAGGCCAGTGCCTATTTTTCCTGGACATTTGTGACTGCTAAACGGAGGTGATGATGGCACACAACGTCACAGGTGTCAAATGAGGTTTAACCACATTTTGAGTAGTGCCTGGCACTTACCAATGAGCTGTGATTACTAAAATTGTCTTTAGGTAGTGGTCAGGTCACGCGCCACTGTAGCATCTCCTTTAATCCTCCCCATTCACAGAAGAGATGGTGGGAGCACAGAGAGGGAAAGCCACTGCCCAGGGTTGCACAGGACCAAGGGAAAGACAAGACGTCCCACACCCCGTGCCGGGCATGATTGTGACCCTTGTAGAATTTGGTCATCTGGCTCCTGTTTACGGCGCTGGGTGCAGAGGAACATGAACTGGGTCGGGGGAGGTGTCGCCTCTGCCTTCTCCGCTGTTCCTTGTCCTAACGTGAGGTGGACGGCAGCCTTTGCCAGGTACAGGGAGGGGCCTGAGGTGTGCATGGGTGAAGCGGCTTCCTGCAGGTCCCAGCAGGGTTGCCTGGAACCTGTTTGCTTTGACCCCAGAGGACGTCTGTGCTCTGCCCCTTCTGGCTCAGAGATGCCCAGGTGGTGACTTTGGGTCCTGGCCTGGAAACTCAGAGCAGAGCAGGTGAGCGGATCGGAATCCTTAGGGTCGGAGGAGCCTGCGGGTGGGGACACCTGCAGCCACCCGGCGGGTGTTAGGCTTGGCGCTTCTCCCCATGGATGCCTGGCACGGCCTTGCTCTCACGGTGAGTCGGGGGAGTCCGCATCGCAGAAGCCGGGGCTGTGGTGAGCTGAGCAAGGTAGATACGGACTTGGGACCAGTGGAACTGTCCCTGGCGATGGCTGTGCCTAGGGACACGCCCAGACCTTGCCCCTGCCCCAGCAGCAGACCTTTGGCGTGTCCTGCTTCTGTCCCTGGGACTCCACCTGGTCCTAGTCTGGACTCTTTGGTGCCTGCAGCATGACAGTGGCTTCCTGATTGTCCCCAGCTTCTGCAGACTCAGCCGCCCAGTCCTGAGCTCCCTCGCTCCGTGGACACAGCTCCCCCATCCTGGGGGACACGCAGAGTGAATGGAGGTGAAAACGAAGCAGGCAGAGGCAGGGGCCTGGTGGGGCAGGTCTAGAAGGTTCTCAGGTTTTATGAGCTGATGGACAGCCAAAGGCAGGGCTGGGCAGAGGAGCCAGGAGAGCAGACTGTGGTACAGCTTCTGAAGAGCCCAGCGTGTCGGCGCGGTGGCGCACGCCTGTAATCCCAGCGGCTCGGGAGGCGGAGGTGGGAGGATCGCAAGTCTAGACCAGAGGCAGCCTATGTAACTTAGCGAGACCCTGTCTCAAAAAGTAAAAAAAAATGGGCTGAGGGTGCAGCTCAGCAGTCCAGCACTTGCAAAGCATGCAGGCGCGAGGCCCTGGGTTCAACCCCCAGTATCCTCCCCCCTCAAAACAAAAACAAAAACAAAAAGAGTCCAGCATGACATTGGGCCAGGCACGATGTGAGAAACAAGGCCGTGTCAGTCAGCCCACCAGGCGTGGCTTTCTGTCCTGTGGGTTACCATGCATGAGGTAGCATTAATAAGCAAATTCTAGCCAGGCGCAGTGGCCAATGCCTGTCATCCCAGTGACTTGGGAGGCAGAGGGAGGACGATCGTGAGTTTGAGGCAGAGGCAGCCTGAGTTACTTCGGGGGACCCAGTGTCTAGATAAAAAATAAACAGGAGGATTAGGGGTGCAGCTCAGAGGCAGAGCCCTTGCAAAGTATGTGTGAGGCCGGGGTTCAGCCTCCCAGTACTGTTAAAAAAAAACAAAACAAAACAACAACCGCAAATTCTAGAAGGCGCTGAGTCAGGTGAAGGGGGCGGCCAAGTGAACAAAGGGGGGCCCCACCAGGGCAGGAGCTCAGTGGAGCAGAAGTCAAGTGCCTTGAAACAGAGAGACGGGAACCCAACAGCTGGGCCAGGTGAGCTTACTGATTGCTCTAGAGCTGGGAAGGCCTCCGAGCCACCAGGGGGCGCAATCTCACTCTGGGGTCTCATCAGGCTGGGCCTGGATCAGTGGTGTAAGGAGTCTGTGGGAGACTACTAAGGTCTGAACACCGTTTGTACCCCAAAATATGCAGGATTTGAATACCAAAGTCTTGGACTAAGGTGATGGTATTAAGAGGGCAGACACTTAGTCCAACAATGGTGTTCAGAGGTCGCTGGGGTGGAGACCCCATGGTTGAATCCTAGGGACTTTTCTTTTTTTCTTCCTTCCTTTCTTTTTGGCAGGGTATCATGGTGTACACTCGGCTGGGATTTAGCTCAGTTGGTAGAGCGCTGCTCTGCAGTCTCTCAGATCTGGGGTTTGATTCCCAGCACCGCAAAAATGGGAGAAGGACGCAGCAATCCACTTCTAAGGCAGTCCTGAAACATTCAGCCATTGAAAACCCTATGATGGTTGCTATGGAGTTGGACATGACTCGACAGCACCTAACACCACCACCACTATGTAGCCTAAGCCAGCCTGGAACTTGCCATCCTCCCGCCTCAGGCTCTGGAGTGCTGAGATCACAGGCCACCCAGCCTGGCTCCGCCCCCACCTGGACACGAGATCTCGTGAGGTTGAGAGGGTCTCGCGAGGCCCAGGCTGGCCTGGAACTTGCCATCCTCCCGCCTCAGGCTCTGGAGTGCTGAGATCACAGGCCACCCGGCCTGGCTCCGCCCCCACCTGGACACGAGATCTCGTGAGGTTGAGAGGGTCTCGTGAGGCCCAGGCTGGCC
>VMDO01031731.1:0-19750 GCA_007922755.1 Pedetes capensis
ATATATATACATATATATACATATATATACATATATATATATACATATATATACATATATATATATATGTATATATATATATATATATAATGGAGTTTTATTCAGACACAAAGAAGGACAAAATTATGACATTTGCTGGAAAGTTGGAAGGAACTAGATACCATCATTTTAAGTGAAATACACTAGACCAAGAAAGAAAAACATTGCATGTTTCTCTTATGTGTGGAAGTTCTATTTTAATATATATTCAATATTAAAATATATAGATCATGAAAGTGGAAGGGGACTATTAGGAGGAGATAAAGGGCTAAAGGGTGGTGGTGGTGGGTCAAAAAGAAAGGATAATGGGAGAAAAGGAGGGAAATATCACGTTTTTTCCCTTAAGGTAAAATCTGGATACACACACACACACACACACACACACACACACATATATGTGTATATATATATATATATATATATATATATATATATATATAGAGAGAGAGAGAGAGAGAGAGAGAGAGAGAGAGAGAGATAATACAGAGATACACACATAAGCAAGTAGCAAGAGGCCCATTGTTATGGAGGGAGAGGATGGGGCAGGGGTCATAAGAGGCTAATGGAGGAGGTGAATAAGAGCAACGTGTAATGATATGACTTATGGAAATATAATGAAAACAGCTAGATTGTATACTAAAAATTACTAAAAAGGTATATTATAAAGGCTTGGGAAATGAGAGTGCTTGAGGATAATAGCATAAAAGTTAGTTTCTTCTCTATCTGATATCTCTGTAAGTGATCATGGAATTCAAGACAACCTATTAAATATCCCCAAAGAAGTAACAGTCCATGGCTTTCTGTCATTCTATGAGGCCATCCTGAGGATCTGAATGCTGATATGGAGACATAATGAAAGCACCAGCTTTGTTCTGAGTGCATGGGAAAGCCTCAGGATTGATGTTGTCTTTTATAGTGTTCCCAGCTTTGAGACAAGCTGTAATACTTTTAATGGACTTAAAAGCTTGGCTCTGAGAAATTACCACTTTATATGAATTAACAGGACAGATGAATGAGCTCAAAGAAATCTTGGCTTTTGATAGACTCAGAAGTTGAGAAATATGAATAAGGAATATGGAAGAAGAAAGGTCAGCTGAGATGAGATGCAAATCTCATTGTTCCTATTTTAACTATGATAATCGTTCAGTGATCCATTCAACAAACATTTAATGTTACCCTACTGTAATCAAAGAATACACTAACCACTGAAATCATATTAGTTATCTTCAAGTTGGTTACAAGCTAGTCAAGGATATGAAGCTTTCATATATGCATTTTAATCAACATTAAGAAATGATGCCAAGTACAATGTTACCTACATGTAATCCCAGCATTTAAGAGGCAGAAATAGGAGAGTTGCAAATTTGAAATCAGAATGGGCTATAGGGGGATATCTTGTCTAAAAGAAAGAAAGGAAGAAGATAAAAGAAATGGAAGGAAGGAAGGAAGGAAGGATGAAAGGAAGAAAGAAAGAAGGAAAGAAAAAAGGAAAGAAAGAAAGAAGGGAGGAAGAATAAAGTAAACAACAAATGGTAACTATTGGAGGAATATTTTGAAAAGATGATGAATCACCATTGCCAATCAAACAAAAATTGCACAGCCACAAGAAGTTTAGTGTAATTATTTGGGATCTATGGAGTCTATCAAAAGCTTGCAACATATTCAAGAAAACACAGACCATTAATTCTTGTTAATTTAAGGAATCAACACAGTATTACCATTCCCCTCTTCCCAACCTAATGGAAATGTGTTATTGAACCAACCTGAACATTGGGGAAATCAAGTTTTGGGGAAAAAGGACCCATTCTTTCAAATGGCAAGGGTCTCTACCCTGATTCCTCCTTCTGATTACAGAAGTGCAGACAAACATGAGGACAACCATTGTTATGTGTCTCACTCCTTTGGTAAAAATCCCTCTCAGTCCAGCTAAGTCCCAAGACTTCAAGGAGATCTAAAAAGAGACAGCCCTTTGCCTCTTCATTTTCCTCTATTTTCCCTATTGGGAGCCAGACATTAAAGACAGGGTTATTAAACATCAGGGGATTAAGTGAAGCATTAGAACGTGGCTTGGCGTGCCTGGAAAAAACTGCAAGACCAGAAAAGGGAAGAGTTACATGAAGCTGATATATGGCAAAGAGACAGCATATCATAGTAAAAATAAATAAATAAATACATAAATACATAAATACATAAATATATAAGTAAATAATAAAAAAATCAAACTCTGAGGAAGGGGAAAATATGATTATCAGGGTTATTATATAGATTCCAGTGCCCATTTTTCAACAAAATTACAAGACTTACAAAGAAATAAGAAAATATGTCCCTATCAAAAGGAAAAAAAATTAATAAATCAACACAAAATATCCATGATAAAAGTCCAATACCACACCCCTAGAAAAAGAATTTTAAAAATAGAATTAAACAAGCTCAAGTAATTGAAGGAAGATACAGAGGAATCTGAGAAAATAACATAAGAATGAAACAAAAATGTCAACAGAAAAATAGAAACTTAAAAGAAAAACAAACAATAAAGGAATTTTGAATCTGGGAAAAGTGCAATAAAGGAAATTTTAAAAATTAACTAGAAGGATTCAAAAGAAGATTTGAGCAGACAGAATAATGAATAAATGAACATAAGAGATAAGGCAGTGAAAAATTATTGAGTCTGAGCAACATAATGAAAAATAATGAAGAAAAGTGAATAGATACTGAGCAAACTATGGGACTCATTAAGTTTATCAATGTACATATTATAGAAGTCTCAGAAGAAGAAAAAGAGGAATGGAAAGAGAGACTATTTGAATAAATCATGCATGAAAATCTCTCAAAAATTAAAAAAAGACAAATGTAAACATTCAAGAAGCTCAGTAAGATGAACTGAAAGGATTCTACACTGCAACATACTTTAATCCCATGATAGATGAAGGCAAAGAGAAAATCTTGAAAAATAACAAAAAGAAGGGACATATCACATACAAGGAAATTTTGATAATATTACCACCATGTTTCTATTTAGAAACTTGGGTTCCATAAGGCAATAGACAGAGGTATTAAAAAAAAAAAACCCAGGAATACTAGCCAAGAATTCTCTACCCGGGAAAATTCTCCTTCAAAAGTAAGGGATTCATTAAAATGTTCTCAGATGAACAAAAGCTGAATGAGTTTTTTAATAACTAAAACTGCTCCATAAGTCAAGCTTAATTTTTCTGTATGTTGAAATGGAAGGACACACTACTAGACAGAAACTCAAAGCCACATGATGAATACTAACCAAAAGAAAGGAGAGGTGGCTGACTAATATCAAGAAAAATAGACTGAAAATCACAATTTTTATAAGACAAATATTTTATATATTAATAAAAATTCTTATAAAAATGTTATAAATATTTATATATGTAAAAAAATCAAAAATGAATAAAAAGCCAACAAAAATGAAGAAATAAAATTTTTCCTTCAAAACAGTTGGAGATTTTCATATTTCCCTCTTAACACTTAACTTATGACATGCACTAAACCAGAATATAACAACCAGTGACACTGGCTCACTAAGATCTCTACCTTTTTAAGGTGCTTAGATATTTTTTGTTGTTGTTGCAAGTGGTTTTATGTTTTAGTTTAAAGTTTTCTTAAAATATTTTATCTATTTTGGTTTCAATATATTCATTAATATCTTATAAACAAAATAAAATCTCTCACATTACAATTTACTAAACTGACAGCAGTACAAAAAAACTTTGATAGATAAAATGAAAGTCAATTTTGCATTTTTAATTGAAACTTTATTCAATTATGGAACAAATTAAAAGACAAAACATAAAATATTAACTTTCAAAGTTAGTATCACACTTTCTGTGCATTTTGGACTACTTTAAGCAGATAGGCATTTTGTACCTAGTACATGAATAAGATGTTTTCCTATCAAGTTTCAATGAGCAAATGTAACATCATTTTTTTTTTTTTTTGCTAGCTCTGCTTGATTTCTTGAAGTAAACTGGGCATGTCATGTCCTAAAATATCCTTAGTTAAAGTTTGTATTTGGATAGGAAGTCTTTCATTATATATTTATCATTTCAATTCAGGAATAATTAGTTCTTATCCTACTACCTTCATAAAGTCAAATTATGATAACTATATTCTATCTAAACTTTCACATATAAGGTAAGAATTTACTTGCTATTGTGAAAAGTGCTGTATTGAACATGGAGATGCAGGTGTCTCTGTGGTATGATGAATCATCTCCCTTTGGATTTATTCCCAATAGTGTTATAGCTGGGTCATATGGTAGATCTATTTTTAGTTTTCTAAGGTACCTCCATATTGATTTCCAAAGTGGTTAAACCAATTTACAGCTCCATCAGCAGTGTAAGAAGGTTCTCTCTTCTCCACAGCCTCACCAGCATTTGTGGTTATTTGTTTTATAGATATTGGCCATTCTTACTGGATTAAGGTGGAATCTCAGTGTTGTTTTGATTTGCATTCCCTAATGGCTAGGGATATTGAGCATTTTTTCATGTGTTTCATGGCTTTATGAGCCTCTTCATTTGAGAACTGTCTGTTCAGTTCCTTTGCCCTTTTGTGTATTGGGTTGTTTTCTTAGGTACTGTTTTCCGTCAACAGAAGAATGGATAAAAAAAATCATGGTACATATACACAATAGAATACTACTCCGCAATCAAAAAAGTGAAATAATGTCATTTGAAGCAAAACGGATGTAATTGTAGAAAATTATCTTTAGTGAATGAACACAAGCCCAGAAAGAGAAATACCACATGTTATCACTCATATGTGGGAACTGAATCAAATTTAAAAGAAAGAAAAAATCACATACAGAAATTGGAAGATAATAAAAAGCTAATGTAAACTTAGTAGAGAAGGAACAATTCAAGGAGTGGAAAGAGGGAGGGAGGGATCTAGCAAAGGGAAGCAATGCTGGGAGAAGACAAGGAATGAGAGAGAGATTAACCTCAAAGTAAATAGCCCAACTTTAATAGTTTGGGAAATAATTATAATAATACCAACAATACCAAAGAGTGGCAATACAAATGGGCTAGATTATTCATGTAATACTCCTGACATTGTAAAAAGATAGATCACTACAGAAAAAAGTGTGGATTTAAATTATAATTGAGGTCCAAGGGTATACAGAAAAATATTCCCACAAAAAAACATGCAAATAGAAGAGAGGCCATTGGTGGAGGGGTGAAAGAGGGGTGGGGGGGAAATTATGTGAGCAATGTACAATGAAATGCATATATGGAAATGTCACAATGAAATACATGTCAGAATGAAACACATTAAATTGTACATTAAAAATTTCCAATAGAATATAAATTGCTTAAAACAAACAAACAAACAAATAGATTTACTGCTGCCATATCTATTATTAAAAAAAAAAAAGAACATTGGCCGTCTACAGGTTCTGGTGACCAACATAGTACAACATAGTAATGTTTGCAGTTTTGTTCTAGCTTATCTGCTCCCAGTTTTGTTTTATTGTATAAACCTTTCATTTTATGTATACTGGTTTTTATCATCAGTGCCAGAATGCTGATGGATAGATGTTATTACTATGACACCTTTTGATTTTTCAATGACATTTTAAAGCTGTGTCATATCAGCATGATACTCATATAATGAAGAATTTATAAGTTGAATTTCTGCTGGTAAACTCTCAAAGGGAATTTCTTTCTTGTTTGTCACATGGTACCTACGTAAGTTAGCTTTCACTTTTGCAACTGTTTCACTAGTTCAATTGAGCTAAACCAATTGTCTTGATTAATTTTGTGATTCAAATTATAAATTGGTTTAGCTAAACAAAGCATCAATTGAGTAATTTGCTGAGCCTCAGAAGATGTTTTTCCAGCCCTTTGCCATTAGAATCTTTTCCTCAATATAAATAATATCCAGTTCTAGCATCTCCTAAAATCAGAATTTTTATACTGCATTTGTTGGATTTCTTAGGCATAAATATTGTAAAACAACAATGACTATGAGAACCTACTAGCATTTGATCAGATGTGACATAATCTAATGTGTTGTTGCTATGAAAAATTTCCACAAGTTTTTCAAAACAACAAGTTATAGGTGCTGTTAGATCATTTGAATGCTTTTGTTGCCTGGTTTCAGAATTATTGAAATGAGGGCAGGTCAGTAAATTCAACACTCTTTTTCATCAACATAGTGCAGAAAAAAAGATTGTTACCTATTCCACCTGTAGCAAACAGTGTGAATAAGTCTTCATTTCCCAACTTAAAAGCACCACTGAATACAAACAGTCCTATAAAACCTTGTAGTTTGATGATGTTTAAAATTTTCAATTCTTGCTATTTCTGTCTTATATATTTTTCATGAGTTTTCTCATGTATTTCATTTGTCCATATAATAAAGTCTTCCTGAATTTCCTCAGAAAATAAGCAATGTCAAATATCTATAACATGTGAGGGATCCTGCAAATTTTTTATGAAACCCTTGGCACCTGGTAATTGAAATTGTCAACTTATTAGTGGCAGAAACTCATCTGAGCCTAATTTTAGGAAGATATGAGCAGAATTAGAATGTATAAAATGAATGTAACTACATAATATAAATATATCGCTTTGGTGTGTTAGACCCATAAGTCACCAGTGAAGTGTAAGGAAACATCGTACATAACTAATGCAGTAAAAGGAGTAGATCTAACAGACTTAAGCAGAGAAATCTGTAAGCAGAAACACACATATTATACATACATCACACAGACTTTACTCAAGTGCACAAGAAGAATTTTCTAGGTTATACTATAAGTTAGGCCACAGATTGAATATCAATAGATTTTAAAAGAGTGATACCACACAATACATCTCTTCTGATCACATAACAAGCTGAAATTAGAAATCAGTAGCAGAAGTAAGCTGGAAAAAAATTCACAAAATTAAACAGTACAATCTTTAAACTACCAACAGGTCAAAGTAGAAATTATAAAGTAAATTGTAAAATATTTAGAGACAGTAAGGTGCCATAATACACACTTGTAATCCCTGCTACTAGGAAGACCAAGGCAGGAGGATTGCAAATTCCAGGCCAGGAGCAGCCTGTGCAACTTAGCAAGATGCTGTTTCTAAACAAACAAACAAATTGCTGGGGGTGCTAGAGATAAAGCCCTTACCTAGCATGTGCAAGACCTTTGGTTCAATCGTCTAGTACTATAAAAAAAATAAAAATAAATAACGAATGAAAGAAAGAAAGATAGAAAAAAGGAAAGAAAGAAAGAGAAAACATTTAGAGACAAATGAAATACAACATACCAAAACTTACAGCATATATCACAGGCAGGGTTAGGTTGAGAACTTATAGCTATAAATATTTACATTAGAACATAAGAAATATCTATTTTAAATTTACAATCCAACTGTACAACTTAAGGATCTAGAAAGAGAAGAACAAATTAAAATGAAAGCTAGCAGAAGAAAGGAAATAATAAGGAGTACAGCAGAGATAAATGAATAGAAAGTAACCAAAAAATAGAAAAAATTCAATGAAACCAGTTTTGGACCTGTGGGAAGATCAACAAAATTGACGAAATTTTATGTAGAAGGACCAAATACAGAGGAAATTCAAACTGATGAAATCAGAAATGAAAATGATGCTACTAATAATCCTAAAAAAAGAAAAAGTATCAAAGAGTACAAAGAATAATTTTATACTAACAAATTGGATAACCTAGATGAAATAAATAAATTCCTAAAATGACACAATGTACCAATATTACATCACAATGAAACAGAAAAACTGAAATAGGCCAGCAACCATTAAGAAGATTGAATCAAGTGCCAGGCATGGTGGCGCACACCTGTAATCCCAACGGCTTGGGAGGCGGAGGCAGGAGGATCACAAGTTCGAGACCAGAGGCAGTCTGTGTAACTTAGCGAGACCCTGTCTCAAAAAGTAAAAAATGGGCTGGGGGTGCAGCTCAGTGGTCCAGCACTTGCAGAGAATGCAACTGTGAGGCGTAAGGCCCTGGGTCCAACCCTCAGTACCAAAAAGAAAAGAAAAAAAAAAAGATTGAATCAGTAATCCCAATGTCCCAACAAAGAAAATCCCTTGAGCTGGTGGCTTCACTTGCATACAAAAGCCAAATCACTAAAATAAAAGTATATGTTAGTCTAACATCCTTCATAAGGATTGCTGCAAAAATCCTCAACAGAATACTTGAAAACTGAATTTGGAAGAATATTAAAAAGATTATACATGATGACCAAGTAGAATTTATTCCTGAAATGCAAGAATAGTTGAACATATGATCACTGTTCACTGAAATACATCACATTAGCAGAATGAAGGGGAAAAATCTGGATGGATGAAGGAAAAAATGACAAAATTTAACATCTTTTCATGAAAAATACTCAAATAACTAGGAACAGAAGATAACATGTCAACATAACAAAAGCTATATGTAAAAAGTCCAGAAGCTTTCCTAGGAAAATCTTTTCATCTAGGATTGGGGGAAAATGCCAAGTTTTGCCACTTCTATACAACATAGTACTAGAAGTTCTATTCAGAAAAATTAGACAAGAAAAAGAAATAAAAGGAATGCATCCAATTGGAAAGGAAGTAGTAAAATTCTTTTTATTCACACATGGTATGATTTTATGTAGAGAAAACCCTAAAGCCAACACACAACACACACACATGCATTAGATAAATAGATAAGATAATCTTTAAAAGGATATGGAAAATTCATACTTTCTGATTTCAAAACTAATTATGATGCTACAATAATCAAAACAATATGGTACTGGCATATCACAAACATAGAAGCTGATGGAATAGAATAGATAGTCCAGAACTAACTCTCAAGTATGTGGTCAAAAGATTGTTGACAATGCTGCCAAGACCATTCAATGCAAGAAAGATAGCCTTCTTAACACATGCTACTGAGAAAACTGGATAGCCATATGTAAATAATAAAATTGGGCTCTTATCTATCATTACATAAAAAAATCAATTCAAACTGCATCAAAAACTTCTACATAAAATTGAAAAAATAATTTACTTTTAGAAGTAAGTATAGAGCAAAAGCTTCCCTTTGCAAATTGACTTTGGCAATGACTTCTTATATAAGACTTAAAAGACATAGGTAATAAAAGAAAAATAAATAGGGTTTTATGAAGAAATAATCTAAAAGATACACCAAAAAATGCTATCAACAGAACAGGAAGATAATCCACATAATGGAAGGGAGTATTTGAAAATCATATATCTAACAAGAAATTAATATAGAGAATATATAGAGAACTCATAGAGCTCAATAACAAAACCAAAAACAAAAAATAAAAAACAACCTGATTAAAAATGGGCACGAGTAGAAATTTCCTAAGGAAAATATACAAATAGCCAATAAGAACATGAAAATATGCTTAACATCAATAATAACTGAGAAAATGCAAATTAAAACTACTGTGAGTTACTTCATAACCAGGATGATGACTACTATCAGAACAACTGTAGAAAAGAGAAGAAAAATGGCTACGTGGAAAAATTGCAACTTGAGTCCTGTTGGCAGGAATGTAAAATCGCATAGCTATTGTGAAAAATGGTGTGGAAACTCTTCAAAAAGTTAAAAATAGTCCTACCATAAAACCCAGCATTTCCACTTCTTTATAAATGTCTAAAAGATTGAAATCAGGTCTCAAAAAGACATTTGTACATCTGTGTTAGCAGCATAATTTTCAATAACTGAAATGTGGAAGCAACCTAAATGTACATCAGAGAATGATGGCATAAGAAAAAAAATGATATACACATACAATGTATTACCCTTCCATGTTAAGAAGGAAGGACATTCTGTAATGTGGTACAACACAGATCAATTTTGAGCATATTATACTAAGTAAAATAAGCCAGTCACAAAAAAAGACACATACTATGATTCTTCTTTTATGGAGTATTCAGAATAGTCAAAATCATACACATGGAAAGTAAACCCTGGTGATTATCAGGGTCCAGGGGAAGGAGAGAATGGGGATTCATTGTTTTATAGGTAAGTAGTTTCAGTTTTACAAAATGAAGAGTTGTGGAGAAGGATAGCAGAGACGCTTTCACAACCTTATGAATGTATTTGATAAGAATAAACTATATAGTTAAAATGGTTATGATGGTAAATGTTATGCTATGTGTATTTTACCACAGTGAAAAGAGTTAAAGAATAAAAAGTGATAAGTATTATGACAGCATTGGGGAAGATTACTGTGGTTTGGATGGATGACAATCAGGGAAATTTATTCCAGAAAGGCATCTGAGCTCTTTTTTGAAGGAATACATAATAAAGTTTGTAAAAGTCCTAAATTCATTTGAAGTTAAAACTATGACATTTTAAAATGTAGAAGTAAAGAATTCTTCTCCCTAAATACAAAGAGGAGAAGAAAGTTACTGAAGCTCTTGGGTAGGAGATGATGCTGTTGGTGTTGGTGGTATGCATAGGGGGATGGAAGAATTTGAAAAAGACTCAGAAAGAGGTTGAAAGGAAGAAATAGGTTTTATTTAAGTTCGATTAAGGAAAGGAAATGAAATCAAAGCAGAAGGTGTTTATCTTTTTTTTAGTAGAGAGTTCTGTGGAGGAAAATTAGAAAAGAAGAAAAGATAGGTTATGTTGATATCAGTATAAATTTTCATAGATTTTATGGCTCAAAAAAGAAATTTTATTCTACATTATATTTAAATAAGAAATTTTGGTATTCTTTTCCCTTTCTGCATGATAGAGAAATTATAAAGATTTTAGAAATTACAAAAGTATTTTTATTAGTAATTTTTCAGTTAGTGTTGTTGTTGTTAGGTGCTGTCAAGTTGCGTTTGACTCCTAGCAACCCTATGTACAAGAGAATGACACACTACCAGACACTGTGCCATGCCAGGCACTATGTCAGTGCTTCTCTGCCTTCATAGAGTTTTCAATGACTGATGGTTTTTGGAGAGTGGGCTTCCAGGTCCTTTTCCCAAGCCTACAGCACCCAGTATTCCCAGACAGTCTCCAAGTACTAACAAAGCCTGACCCTACTGAGCTTCTGAGATCTGATGAGATTGGATGCCAAGGGGCTATGGCTACAGGCATTAGTTAGTATACAACTTAATATTTCATGATGAATTTCCATACACGTATATCATTATATGGGCTGGCATTTAGTTTAGTTGGTGGAGCACTGTGCTGCAGTCTCTGAGGTCCCAAGTTCAATTCACAGCACCGCAAAAATGGGAGAAGGACCTGGCAATCCACTCCCAAGGCAATCCCGAAACACTCAGCCATTGAAAACCCTGTGAGGGTCGCTATGAGTTGGATACCGACTCGACAACAACAATAACAACATATTATACATTATTTGTGTTTTCTTCCTCCATTACCCTCTTATGACCACTTCCCCACCTACTGCTTCCCCTCCTCCCTACCAATGGTCTCCTTTCTGCCTCCATTTCTTGTTTGCCTGTGTGTATACATTGCATTTTTCTCTCATATGTGGATGCTAAATTTATATATATATATATATATATATATACATATATATACATATATATTCAATATTTTAATCTGTGTGTCATGAAAATAGAAGGGAGACTATGCAGTTTGAGAAATGTGATTAAAAAGAGAAAGGAGTGGGCAATATAAAAAGGGTAATGGGGAAGGAAGAGAAATATCAAAACCAGAATTGTGTTCTTAGCAAATGTGAACATTTGGGGAAAATGTTAGTCAATTTTCTGTTACTATAACAAATATCTGAAAAAATCATAAGGAAAAGTTAATTTTGGTTTATGGTTTCAGAGATCCCAGGCCATGATTGTTTAGCTCTATTGCTTTTAGGCTTATGGTAAGGCAACACTTCATGGCAAAAGCATGGGTTTCCACAGAACTGCTCATCTCATGGACAGGAACAGAAGAGAAAGAGACCAGGATCCTAGGACCCCCCTTCAAGGGGATGCCCCCAATGACTTAAAGGCCTCCCAATATGCCTTTCCTCTTAAAGTTTCCACCACCTCCCAAGACAGACAAGTCAGGTACCAAGACTTTAATACATGGGATATTTAAGATCCAAACTATAGCAGGATCCTAACCAGACTTCTTTTAAATCATAATTTTAAAACATTCTTTAACTGCAAAAAAGCTACTAAGTTGATAGGACCATCACCATCTTAGGTAGCCCTTCCCTCCCTTTGAGAAACTACATACTGGAAGAATTTTTTTAACTGTCTGACAACCTGATTAATTGTTAATCCTTAACAATTGATTGATTGCCTGGTAACCGGCCAGTCTACTTCTATACCATCCTGCTTGCACAATCTATAGAACTACTACCTGAGGGATTGTCTATTATAGAATTGCTTATTTTTTTGTTTTTGTTTTCATGACAACCACTTATACAAATTGTACCAGGAAGTTAGAGATTGTACACAAATCACATAACTTGGAGAGTGTAAGATTGCCAAAATTTGCCTTTGTACGCCTCCAGCAACTGTTCCTCAGGGCCACGGGATTTGAAGAGACACTAGTCCTCTGTGGCCACTGACTCATGAAAGACTCCTTTTAATGAGCATTTTTGCTCCTTGTGGTGTGTTTCTGATCTTAGGTGACAACATAATGACCCAAGGTAGGCACTGGAGTCAATGAGAAGCTTGGGATGCCCAATTGTGAGCTCACAACTGAAGTATAAGGAATGCCCCCCAGCACCAAGATGAGGCCAGGGAGAGTGAAGATTGTGGTGGATTTGGGTGCAGGTGATATGGAGGCTAATTAGCTGTAGAGCAACGTTGGTAGAAACGGAAATTGAAAAGGACAAATGAAGCTCAGTAGAGGGAGAGACTTGACTGGATAAACTAAGCTGTAGACTAAGGTAACTCTAGGTTGGAAGTTAAGGATCATCTAGCCCAATCTAGAGTGTTTGAGAACTCTCAGCCACGGAGATGGAATGACAATCTTGAAGTCACCAGGTCAGTTAAAACCACACTGTAAGCCATGACCTGTGGCTGTATTCTACCAATCCAGCAATCTTTCTATTCTGGGTTCTAGGAGAAGAACAAGATGGAGGAAAATAGGGTCTTTTTGGATACTTGGACTGTGATAGACAGTCAGGGTCCACTTTGTGCACAAGCCATTTGTGAAGTTGCAGAGGACTTCATGCCCAGAAGGACTCCATGTGTGGTTTAATGCCCTACTGTCACGGTTATGAAGTTATTAATATTATTTAACAAAGTATTCCAATTTTTTTGCATTATCCTCTGAAATATATGTCTTTGGACTTGACTGACCTATAAATTTGACTTCACTGAACCCAGAAAGTGAACCAGGATAAGACAGCTCCTGGAGGTTGCTAGCCATGAATGCGTACCCCATGCTCCTAAGGCTAGGCAATGAGGAATGGGGCAGGACTGAGCAATGACCAATTAGAAAAGGTGTGCTCAACTCACTAAGGTTTGGAATAGGCACTCATGGATAAATATTGCTTTGAAAAAATTTTAGTCTGGGGCACCAAAAGATCGCTGTCACTGAGCCTCTACTATGTAATTTTGGCCAAAGAAATTTTTTGACCCTTATTTTGCTGTTTATTTTTGTTATTTCATAACGAATAAAATTTAGAAAAACACAAGCAAAACCCTCATCAGTTGCAATGAGAGACAAAAGGAATAAATATAAGAAACCATGGCATATAACATAATTTTTTAAGGCAGCTCATTTGTTAACATCTCTGGCATCATGAAGCTTGGAAGGTAACATGGTTGTTAAAGGTACATGACTTGTCAAAGAAAGAGCAGTCCACATCAGTCTCTGACACCAAATGGCTGTGACCTTGAATTAATGACCTAAGTAAGCTGCTTAAGTACTATTTAATTAGTTAATCTATAAAATGGAGACCAAGCTTACTGTTTGTACCTTTGATCTTGATTCATCACCAAAGTATTAAACTCAAGATCCCTTCATTCAGTTGACTTGTTCTTGGGCTCTGAATTATTCCTCAGATTTTTATTTGGATTGGTAACCATTTTGAATAGGTACAAGAAGAGGAAAGGAATCATTTGCTTCTATTCTGTTGGAGCCACCCTTTGAGGTTGGGAAATATTTCTCAAATTTCTATAAGGATTAGTAACCATTTTGAGGGAAGGAAGTATTTTTTTCTACCAAATGGGAGCTATCCTCTGTCCAGATCCCAGATTTTGCCCAGCAAGCCCTGCTATGCATATTCTCAGCATCCACCAGCTTGTTCTGTCATGCCCAAAGATGAGTTATTGCCCAGGCCCCTGACATTCCACTCACAAGCTGTCCATTCCTATACCACAGCTTGATTGGGACTGTGGCAAGAAGTAGAGGGGGGTGTTCAGCATTGGGAGGAGGCAGGGATGGAAACAGATGGTGGCTTAGCAGAGTGATTAAAACACTAGATATCTGTTTTAATGAATTGCCCATCCAGCAAATAAAATACCGCAATGGTGAGTCCCAGTCTTCTCAGCCAGTAATTGCAGTCTTATTTACAGAGTGTTTGCTGCTGGTGAAGCCATGCACTTTCCACTGTCCCCTTGAATGTCACGGAGTATAGAATTATACTGGGAGAGAGATGACGCTTAGATAAGCAAGAAGAAATAGGTTGAAAAGCTTCCTCTAAGGCTTACTCCAGAGAGGTCCAATCTTCTGTGCAATCCAATCTTCTGTATTCCAATTTTCTGTGTGATCTTTCATGAGTCACTTAACCTCTCTGAGCTTCCTATCTTCTGCGGGCAAAAATGCAGCTAATGATATGGTCTCCTAGCTACCACAAGCTGAAATAACAAAGAAGAGATGGAGTTCAGGATATAATTCACTTTGGAAAAATGATACTATGGTAACCGTTTAAATGTGTTGCAAATGACCAGCAAGAAACAAAAAACAACAAACAAACAAACAAATAAAATCCAATGTGTAACTATTGAACTTTTAGGCTCACAGTGATTTGTTTATGCATTTGGAAGTTAATATTTCCACCTGTAAATTAGGAACTATTACATGTAATAATGATTTAATGGCCTCCACTTAGTGGAAAGACAAGAAGAAACCCACTGACATTTCCCTGCTTGCAACAGCTAATTTGGAGTTGTATATTAATTAACTGTATAGATGCAGAACAAACCAATCAGAATTAAGAATCCCAGGTTAATGCTAAATTCCTGACTTGGTGGCTGAGGTGGTTCTCTCCGGATTTGGTGTTTCTAACTTTTCTCTTGCTTTTACAGACACTCTAATTAAAATGACCAAATTGTCAACAAAATCAGTTTTCCATATCCCAACATCTCCTTTGTGAATCTTAGCTGCTCTATAAAAACAGGAACTGCTGAATATATCACAAGATTATTGGGGATCAACTGTAATGGGCATGCAAGTACTTGGCAAACTATAAAGCACTATAATAATGCTAGTTAGCTGGTCTTTTTATTTCAGCTCATCTACAATTATTACCAAGTTTTCTTTTGATGACTTTCAAATGAAATTGAATGAAAGCAAAAGGTTAAATTACTATTAATATTTGAAGTTATTTTTGCTGCTGCTGCTGTTGTTGTTGTTGTTGTTGTTGTTGTTGTTGTTAGGTGCTTTGGAATTGAGTCCAGTTTATAGCAACCCTCAGGATTTTCAATGGCTGATTATTTTGCGATTGTTTCAGGAGGAACAAACAAATAAAACTTGTTAGTGCATATTAATTGTAAAGAATAATGATTTTCTTTATGGCATTTTTATACATATGTATAACTTACTTAGATCATGTTATTGTTGTTAGGTGCCCTTGATTCAGTGTCCGACTCATAGCCACCCTGTGTACAACAGGTGAAATGCTACTGTTAAGTGCTTCTCTGCTATTCATAGGGTTTTCGATGGCTGATATCTATCACTCTTTTTTGGGGGGAGGGGTACGTAGGCTACCAAGTCCTTCTTCCAAGCCTGCAGCACCTGGTGTTCCCAGGCAAGGTTTCCCATCCAAGTACTAACCAGGCCTGAACCTGTTTAACTACCAAGATCTGATGGGATTGGATGCCACAGTTGTATGGCTACAGGCACTTTTGATGATATTCATCACTATTACCCTCACTTCCCTTCACCCTTTCTCTGTCTGGTTCCCTTCCTCTTCCCAAATAGTTCTTTAGCTTTCATCTCTCTCTCTTTCTCTCTCTCTCTCTCTCTCTCTCACACACACACACACACACCTGTGCACGCGTGCATCTGTATATGAGAGAAAATAGGATACTTGTCTTTCTGAATCTAGCTTATTTGGTGTTTTAAATATTATTTCACAGCAGCATAAAACAAATATCTCATAAATGGAAAGGTTTTTAGATGACAGTATTGTGACTGATTAGTCTTATCTGTCATGATGACTATTATGGTATATTTCTTAATAATAATTAAGGTACAGAAGTTTGAAGTAGTTTACTTGTTAGGAACACTTAGATTATAATTTGTACATTTTTCTATTGCTCATTTGAATTTCAGCATACTTTCTTGAGTGGGTGAGAATGAAGTGAATTTATAACTAATAGGGTGGCAATTTCATACAACCTTCAGAAATGCCCTAATAACGTGCTGCATGTTAACATTAAAAACTCATGATCTAGTCAGTTAAGTGAGTTATAGAACTTTGAAGATTATCATTTTCAATTATAATATTATTAAAATCCTAATGAATCTGTTAGACTGATAGGCAGGTTTTATATGAAAATAGTTTTGATGTCATCTTCTGTATGATAGTAAAGTGAGAAGGTAAGTTTTAGTTCACAAATCTTGATAGCCCTAAGTCACAATGGATACTTAAGATACTTCTTTTAAATTTAAAATTATTGTTGGGGTACAGAGTAGTAAGACCTTTGTTATATCCATTATGCAACTATTATATCACTTTTGCTTACACATTTATCAACCTACATGTTTTACAGAAACATACTTCCCATGTATTGATATGTTGGTGGTGGTGTTAGGTGCCGTTGAGTCGAGTCTGACTCATAGCGACCCTATGTGCAGCAGATCGAAACACTTGCCGATGCTGTGCCAGGCACACGATCTTATTTATGTTTAAGCCCATTTTTGCAGACACTGTGTTAATCCATCTGGTGGAGGGTTTTCCTCTTTTCCGTTGACCTGCCACTCTCCCAAACATGATGTCTTTCTCTAGGGATTGACCTCTCCTGACTACATGCCCTAAATATGTAAGACACAGTCTGGCCATTCTTGCTTCCAAGTAGCACTCTTGTTGCACTTCTTCTAGGAAAGATCTGTTGGTCCTTTTGGCAGTCCATGGTATATACAATAGACATATCCAGCACCATAATTCAAAAGCATCAATTCTTTTCCTGTCTCCCTTGTTCAATGTTCAGGTGTCACAACCATATGATGCAACTGAAAATACCATAGCATGAGTCAGATGCACCTTCTTCTTCAATGTGACATATTTACTTTTCAATACTTTAAAGAGATCTTTTGCCACAGCTTTTCCTAGAGCAATGCGTCTTTTGATTTCTTGACTGCTGCATCCACTGGTGTTGATTATAGAGTCAAGCAAAGCAAAATCTTGGACAACCCCAATCTTTTCTCCATTTATTGTGAAGTTGCATACTGCCCCAGAGGTAAAGATTTTTGTTTTGTTGATATTTAGTCGCAACCCACATTGAAGGCTATGATCTTTGATCTTCATCAGTAAATGTTTTAAATCCTCTTCACTTTCAGGAAGCAGAGTTGTGTCATCTGCATAACACAGGTTGTTAATGAGTCTTCCTCCAATCTTGATGCCACGTTCTTCCTCATAAAGTCCAGCTTCTCGGATTATTTGTTCAGCATATAAATTGAAAAGATATGGTGAAAGTATACAGCCCTGATGCACACCTTTCTCAACTTTAAACCAAGCTGTTTCTTTGTATTGATGTAGTTGCATCATATACTTTGAGATTTTCCTCTCCCTCTTTCGCCTCTACTTTACTTTCACTCCCCCTTTCCCCTTCCCTAACCTCAGCTCCTACCCACTGATCCCTTCCTCTCTTCTTCCAACTTTGCTTATATTTTTCCTTCTTAGGTATATATAAATGCTCATTTTTATATATCTTTATATACAGAGTTTTAATTATATTTTTCCTTGCTTTAAGTTATATTTAGCTCTAACATAAGAGTGAGAACATACAGTATTTCTCTTTTTTTGGGAATGGATTAGATTGCTTAAGATGATTTTCTCCAGTTCCATCCATTTTTCTGCAAATGAGATTATTTCTTTCTTCTTTATTGCTAAGTAATATTCCAATATATATCCCACAGTTTTTCAATTCACTTCTCTGCTGATGGGCATCTTGGTTGATTCCATGCCCTTGTGATTATGAAGAGTGCTGAATTAAATATGTAATTGCAGGTTTTAGCAATTCAATATTTAGACATATCAGCATTATTAAAATTTTCTCAAAATAAAACAATAAACTTAATACTGGAAACAATGTCTTGGTTTCATTGCTTTTTGTCTGTGTAATCTGAATAAGTATTCAATACATGTGAACTTTATTATTCTCAATTCAAAATCCATAGAGTATATAAACCAATGAACAGGATTTGGGGACCAATAAAATACTAGAATACAAAATGTAGCAGAATATTACGGTCAACACAAAGAACATCATTAAACTTTTTCAGTGATATATTTTCATGAATTGAGTTTAACAAGGGAAACATTGTACATTGGAAATGTCAGTCATTTTGGAGTGACAATTTAGAGTGGGCTGTATATTCTAATGTTGGCTTTTCAGAGGTTAAATTCAACATGTGTTTGTAAACATTTTAAAAATTTCATTTTAGGTGACTCCCATCTTCCTTCTATTTGCAATTTATAACATAGGTTCTCTTAAGCAATAAATGTTTAACTGTTTCTTAGTCACAAAAGGAAGGTCCTCAAGTAACTGGACTGACACAGTGGTTGCAACAATGGGCTTAAACATAAAAATGATCATGTGCCTGGCACAGAATCAGGGAGCATTTTTTTTCTGTTATACATGGAGTGGCTATGAGTTGGACCCACTTGATAGCACCTATCCACAACAGTATAGAAAGGAAAATCAGGTAGGTAAAAATGGTTCAAGAAGCCTGACCTGTGGTTATTATTTTTAATAACTTTCTCTTGTTTCTTTCTAAGGCTGCATTAGTGGGAATTTGGCATAACTAGTGTATATTCAGTTGTAATAAATTATATACCTGTAATAAATTAAATAGCCTAAGAAATATGTTTAAATGTTTTCTGAACCTGATAATGATTTCCTCTTTCATGGCATTCTCTATTGTTGTTGTTAGGTGCCATTGAGTCTGGTCTGACTCACATATACAACAGAATGATGCATTCTCAGACACTGTGCCCTGCACTATTTCAATATTTTTCTGCTATTTGTAGGGTTTTCAATGGCTGATCGTTTTGGGATTGTTTTGGGAGTGGGTTGCCAGGAACTTCTCCTATTTTTGACGATGCTGGGGCTTGAACTCAGGGCTTCAGAGAGCATGGAGCAGCACTCTGCCAACTGAACTAAACCTCAGTTCATGACATACTTCTAGTATGTATTATATAGATAGAATATATTAGGATTGAATTTTTTTTTTTTTTTTTTTTTTTTTTTTTTTTTTTTTTTTTTTTTTTTTTTTTTTTTTTTTTTTTTTTTTTTTTTTTTTTTTTTTTTTTTTTTTTTTTTTTTTTTTTTTTTTTTTTTTTTTTTT